>JABUQX010079975.1:0-42378 GCA_015478945.1 Trachelipus rathkii
GAGGAGAGCAGTAATAGTACCTTTATATAAGGGTAAGGGAGATAAAGGGAACTGTAGAAATTATTGGGTATTTAGTTTATGGAGTGTTGTAGGGAAGATATATGCTGGTGTTTTGGTCGAAAGAGTGCGCAGAGTGACTGAAGGACTGATTGGTAAAGAACAAGGTGCGTTTAGGAGTAGTAGAGGATGTGTGGATCAAATCTTTACATTGAAGCAAATGATAGAGAAAATTTGAGAGGAAGAATAAATTGTATTTAGGTTTTATGGATTTGCAACAGGGGTATGATAGGGTTAATAGGGAAGGTCTATGGTAGGTGTTAGTAGATATATAGTGTTGGTGATAGGGCTTTGAATGGAATCAAAAGTATATGACGATAGTGAGGTGTGTAAGAATAAATGGTGTCAAAAGTGATTTTGGTTTATATTAATAGCGGAGTGAGCAGGGTTGTGTTATGTCTCCTTGGTTATTCAATTTGTATATGGATATGGTTATGAAAGAATTGAAGGTGGGCGTGACAGGAAATGGTGTTAGAATGATGGAGATGAGTGGAGGGTGCCCTACCTATTATATGCGGATGATTTGGTTTTGTGTGGCGAATCTGAAGAGTTTGAGAGGATTGGTAGAGATATTTGGTAGGGTGTGTAATAGGGTGGGGTTTGAAAGTAAACATAGATAAGAGTTAGGGTTATGGTTGTGAGTGAGGACAGTCCTCAGTGTAGTTATGTTAGGATGGTGAGTAGCTGGAAAAAGTGTCTGAGCTTAAATATTTAGGGTATATGTTGGAATACGAGAAGGGAACGGATGATGCAGAGTTCTTAGTAGGAAAGCTGTGAATGGCAAGAAGGTGGCTGGTGCAATTAAATCGTTGGTGAATGTAAAGGGACTAAGTCTTTAGTGCAATGCGGCTCATGAGGGGTATATTACTCTTTGAGTTATTGTATAGTAGTGAGACTATGGTCTGGAATAAGAAGTATAGATCTAAAAGTCTCAATGTGTTCAGATGGACAATCTTAGGGGCATGCTAGGTGTGAGAAGAATTCGATAAATGAGGAATGAACATATTAGAGACTTGTGTGGTGTGAAAAAAGAAACGTGAGAGAATAAATGAAAGTATGTTGGAGATGGTTTGGACATGTGGGAAAGGGATGAATGATAGTCGGTTTTAAGCAGATGTATAGTGGCGAGTGTGTTGAAACCGACCGGCTGGGAGATCAAGAAAAAGTGATTGAGTCAGTAAACGAATGTCTGAAGGAGAGAAATGTAAGTTTGGCAGAGGCGAGAATAAAAGGTGCATAATAAGAGAGAATGGCGAGGTTTTGTGAGGGGGTATGGTTGTGCCCACCTGGGCCGGGAGCGATGAACCCCCTTACACTACAGATTACCATAGTGAGTGGGTCCGCTCCAGTCCCGCGGAAGCCATAGGGTGGATTTTTCTGACTGCGATGAGTCCTCCTAATTAATGGAACAGAGGCTGGGCTTTCTTCGACTTTTGTCACATTCTTCTACCGTTTCTTCTTTCTGATGCTTGTTACGCACCTTACCACCAGTCTTGGGGAAAAAAAGGTATATATATATATATATATATATATATATATATATATATATATATATATATATATATATATATATATATATATATATATATATATAAAATATAAAAAAAATATATATAAATATACACAGTATATTGGTTGATTATAAAATATTTTAAGTTATATATATATATCATATAGGGTATATATATATATATATATATATATATATATATATATATATATATATATATATATATATATATATATATATATAATAATAATAATAATAATAATAATAATAATAAAATTAAATAAGTAAAATATAAAAATTATAGGTATCTTATTAAAAGTACTAAAATCTACTTTATATATTGTATACCTCTTTTAACATATTGTATTTACTGTATTTTAATGCTAAATACCCTAAAAAGACTTGATATATATATGAAAAATAAGTAATTTAAAAAAAAACAAAAAAAAAACAAAAATTTTGGCCATTGGTCTTTTTTTAAAAAAAAACGTGTTTTTTTAAAAAAAAAAAACGAATGTTTTTTTTTTAATCCAAACCCTACTCAAGACCATTCCTGATTTCTTCCATATTGCAACAACGTAGATCAGCACCTAACCCATACACTTTTACAATCAATAACCGACCTAATCAGTTATTAGAAAGTTACTATGATAAAGTCATTAGATCTAGTGTCAGGCTGGCTATTGAACAAGTCGATTTCCGCAATATGAATCAATCTAGCCAAAGACAGTTATTTCGAAAATTTAGACAAGTTATTGAAGAAGAACAATCTGTCTTAGATACTGTATACACCCATCTACAAAGCGACTAAGGGAAATGTTATAAACATTGTACCAAACATTGAAGCAGATGTCATAACTCATTAACAGAATTAGAGATTTATATTCTCAAACTCTCAAATGAACAAATTCGTCTAAAGCAACTAAAGTACAAATTTTGTTAGTTTAATACTGTGATAAAGCACGTTTATTTTCTACTTTTTTATGATGAATAAAATTACGGAATGCCATTTTCAATTATGGATGATGTATGTTATTCTATATTATTGGAAGGCGTTACTCTGCCTTGTATATCAATACTTCTTAGATGAGATGAACATATGACCAGAATCACATTTTCAATTATGTTAAGCTTTATTACCTGATTTCAATAACAGTATCAATCCTTTCTGTTTTTCATTCCTCCTACAATGGTTCCTTAACTTTGGTTTTTCAAATCTTTTCGGAAACATTCAGGACACAAACAATTAGGGATTAGTGCATCTTTTCGCCTAGATCTGCGCTTCGAAACATCCTGTTCGAACAAAATGGGGTGGAGGCGTAGATTTGGTGCAGGGGGATGTAAGGGGGAGTTCTATACCCTCCGAGTTGAGTTAGAATAGGATTTATTTATTTATTTATTTCATTTTTCATTTTTAATTATGTCTTATAACATTGTTGTCTCCTGAATGTGAAGTATTAATTTCCTTTGTCTTTCCAGACTGATATAGCAGATTTTGATACAGTACAAATATAATAAATAGTAACAGTTTATTTTTATAGTTTATGTTTTTTGATATAATATTTAGTAGATGGAATAGTAGGTCACGAGGATAATAAATGACTTGGAAGCTTGGAACCTTTTTCAACCAAGGACTTATTTATCGTCGAAACGTGAGTTAAATTTGTTCTGTCACATACATTCATTTATTTTACTAAATGTTTAATCATGTAATAGGAAATTGATTCATCAATTAGTACATACTTTGCATTACTTTCATTCGGTCAGTCAGTCAATATTATTTAATTTGTACATGCTAAAACAAGCTCATGTTCTAAAAGATACTTATTGACCATCATTTTTGTAGGAAAAGAGCTAATTCCAAATCACTTATCAGACCAGACAAGAAAGAAAGTTCTCTACTGATATAACGCTTATTAATACGTTTGAGAGTAAGTTGTACACACTTTGGCTTCATATAACCAATTCAATATGATATAATAACTTTTCAGTAATGTAACTTATATTTATAAATTTAATTTCAATTCAATTCATTTAATAGCTTATACTAAATTCATTTTATTACATTATCCAAGAAAGTAAAGTAAATTCTTTTTACTTTCAGACTTTCCTTCTGGGGGCCAAAAACCCCATTTGTCAGCATTTCTTTTGGGGGGCTTAAAACCCCATTCGTCAAATTCATCATCATTTCTTTTGGGGGGCATAAAAACCCCATTTGTCAAGATTTCTTTTGGGGGGCCTAAAAACCCCATTCGCAAGCATTTCTTTTGGGGGGCCTAAAAACCCCATTTGTCAGCATTTCTTTAGGGGGCTTAAAAACCCCAGTCTTCAACATTTCTTTTGAGAGGCCTAAACCTCCAATTTTTAAGTGAATTCTTTTGAGGCCATTATTTATTACCAGTTGCAATTTCTTCATTGCTTATTTTTGAAAAAGAACTAAAATGTATTAAAATTCTTCATTATAGAATAGTTAAACACAGTAAGAGTAGTTAAAAGAATTTAACAACGTTGAAACTAGTCATTAAAATTTGAAATCAACGCTAGAAGAACCAATCCAATCCAACTTCTTTCCTAATAATTATTTATTAACTGATTTTGGAAAGTTTGTTAATCAAATTAGATGCTATTACTAGTCATTGCTAGCCATTTATGAGTAAATATATTATTTGATTTTGATATTACCTGAATGAGATTAATCACCTGAATTATCGACTATCAGTCGTCAATTTGCCATATGTAAATATATATAAAGAAATAAATTTTAAGTTGTAAATTTCTTTCTTTATCCGCCTGCCTATTTTTGTTCTATTCAATTAATATTGTTTTGATGGTTGAATTCAGTTAATGTTTCTGAGAGTTAATTAGTTGGCTGATTTACGAATCCAATCATTCATGACAATATTCTCTTATCAATCCAAACTTATCAATCAATTCAAAGGTCAATCTGTTGCATGCGAGAAGTAAAAATTATTAACAATTCCCTCTGGTCCCCTCTTTCTGAACCTACCAGTAAGTAAAGTCTATTTGCTTGCTGACTATTTGCGGTAAAATACCAGTCACGTCCATTTAGGAATCACACTAGCCAGACTTGTTTTAAGTCTTAGACTAGGTCACGGGATAGGGGTAGCTGTCAACACCATTCGGGTCGCGCTTCATGTCAATTGGATATCCTTTGCTTTGCGGGTTACGTCAGTTGAATAGTACTCTCCCCTACATACCCACTTTAATTTAATTGGCGCCCGAACAGGGACCAGAGCGAATTGTGTCAAAACCATTAAAATATTCAACAGTATTGACCATAAAATAGAGAAAATAGAGCAAAGATTCGCAGGCTTGCATTTAACTGTTTTTCTTGGTTTAAATACATTAAGACGTAAGAGATAATTGAATTTAAGTTGGAAAGAATCACAAGAATAAAATTGGATTGTTTCTTCAAAGTTGAAATCACAATTTATTACAGTATTGAATTGAAAGAACAACTTCATAACGAGTTACAAAGAATAAATAATACCGCTTTATTTAAATACAGAAACTTTTTCTTCTTTTCTATATTACACATTCTAACTGAATATTCACACAGATATTTGTTTGATTTTTTTGGGGGGATAATTTGCAAAAACAATGGATCCTCAATCCAACCAAGCTAGATTAGTTGAATTTTTTGATTTGCAAGATACAGAGACAAAAGAGTCTCCCAAACCTGCACCTGTGCATCAGGGAGAGTCTGGTGCTACCATTCCATTTGGTCAAGTTCACAATATAATCGGTGATTTGAATGGAGCAATGTCCGCATTGCAGGCTCAATCCACTTTATTACAGAACCAGCTGCTAAATGTTGGAAATGTATCCACTAATATAAATAGAATATCAAATATTGACTCACTTTTTACGAATCAAAATTTAGTCAATTTGGGTTCACCCGTATGTTCACCTATGGCGAGTATACCGGCACCTGTGAATAGTATCCACTTAACTGTAAATAACGAACACACTGAAACAACAGACTTTGTGACTTATTCAAATCCCTTTGTTCCAAATCATAGCAGTACAGTTTTACCTCCTCCAATCCCTAATATGTCTATTAATTACCCCATACCTTCGGTAGCTGGTTTTAATCAGTTTGAAGAAGATAGAAATCCCCGTAATATTCCTAATTTTCAAAATTTCCCAACTTCCTCTTATCCGAATCAAAATACTGTACCCCAACTTAGAAATCCACAAGTGAATATCATACAACAACAAATAGCACAAATAGCCCAGGCGGTTTTGTTATTAACAGAATTAGCAAGAAATGCACAAAAGAAAAAGGTACTCGATCCTGGAAAGTACAAATATGAAGCAGATCAGAATCTTATACAATACTTTTCAGATTTCAAGGCTTTTTGTGACTTGAATTATCCTGGTGCTTATTCTCAGTGGTTGAGACTGTTAGGTCGACAGTTGGAAGGATCGTTTCTTACTTTGTATACACTGATAATTAAAAGTGATAGAAATTACCATTCAGTTAAAAACACTTTAATGAAATGGTATCATCAAGAAGAAAAAAGAAAAAATGAATATCAGTTACAAGCGTACCATTCTGCTATTAAAGAACCAAAGGAAAGTGTACGCATTTTCGCGCTGAGACTTGAGCAACTCGCTGGGAAGGCTTATCATGGCCTTGACATGCGCGAGCATGAGTCTCTCAGGAACGCTTTCTTACTCAGCCTTCCACCATATGTAGAGACAAAATTACGTGAATACTTGATTCAACAAGAAACAGATTCATCAATTCGGGTATCATGGGAGAAAATAGTAAATTTAGCAGACTCGTATGACCGAGATCTTACAAAGAGTGTAAGAACTCAGAACGAGAGACCAGTATCTCATGACATTCCGAAAGACTTTAATCAGACTAAGACAAACCTTGATCAGACTATTCGAATTGACACTATTCAACCTAGTTGGGCACAAGTTTTGAAAGATAGTGCTAAAAACAATACCACTTACCAGAATAATCAGAATAAAAGCAGAGTAGAAACAACTACGAAGCAGCACAGCACACCCAGTAACACCGATCGGTCGATAGGTAAACCTAATAACCGGAACAACAACAACCGCATTCCGACACAGGCACGTTCTCCCAATAGAGAAGACTTGCATTGCGATTATTGCGATAAAGATGGTCATATCATGAGGAACTGTTTCAAATATTTGGGGGTGTGCAGTTATTGCCGAAAGAAGGGACATGTGAGAGATGAGTGTAGATTTACTAGATCCCCTCAACGGTCTACTACTGAGAATACTTGTAAAAGTTGTCCTTTTTGCCAGGGCCCTCACGCTGGCATAAATTGTCCCAATCGATCACCTCCGGGTAACACAAGTCAAAGGTCTGATCCACAAACACTTTCTTCCCCTAAGCAGGCTTCTGGTGTTCAGAAAACCTATTCTTTATTGGTTGACACGGCAGAAACAGAGCTACAGTCTAACGATCGGACCAGTGTACCCCCTAGACAGACTTATATATAAAACTGTGGTTGGTGTAACAAATCACACTATGACGGACAATGCGAGGGTGAGACTGAAAATAGTGTAAATCAGTTAAACGGGTCTTCTCCACAAGCTTGAGCCAACTTGTGGAGAATAACAAAATACAATCGAATGATCTTGGTGAAACCCTGGTTCATGATATACCCGACGCTGAAGATCATTCCCACACCAATGTCGATTTTATAAACACAGACGCCACAGAGATTCTAGATGATAACATGGTCGTGAATGTAAACTTATGCCAGGCCGATATAGATCCACTAATAGTTTGTGTGGCCTTGGATAAAGCCCTCACCACCAAGTATGATTGTTTGGTTGATAGTGGGGCGGGTGTTAGTTTAGTTAATTCAGCTGTTGTTTCTCAAATGGGTAAAGTGGAATTGTTGCCTTCAGCCGATGTTCAAGTTAGGGCTATCAGCGGTTTTGGCAAAAACAATAGGATTCCCATAGAACATTATGTAGAATTGCAATTACATTTTCAGGGTGGGTTTATCACCAAACCAACCCCATTTTTCATAGTCCCTCAGGAAGTTATGAACTATGCGCTTATACTAGGCACTTGTGCATTGAGAGAAAATGAACTGTTACCAGATTTAACTCTAAAAGAACTAGTTCGTCGTGAAAACAACAAATTAAAAGTAATTGCCACAGGTATTAGCTACAGACGCAAAACACAGCCACAGATACACACAATTGAAGTGAATTATGAACATATCATCTCTGATACTAATATCAATGAAATCGACATATTGGATAATCAGGCCAAGGACCGAGAATTGACTTTAGTTAAAAAGGCATTATCTGATTTTAATAATAATGGGCTTTGGTCAAAAGTAAGTAAATATAAACCATATAGGTCAAAATTAGTACTAGAAGATGAGATGTATTATCAAGTGGGAACAGGGGAAAGGCTTTACGTCATTTCATTTGAATTTCTCATTCAAATTGTTCTGAATCTACATATCACATGTGCCCATATCGGGCGAAATAAGCTTTTCCCACTGTTATATAAGCATTTTTGGCACCCTAGGGTTAACCAGGTAATCTCGGATGTAGTGCGATGTTGCCCTATTTGTCAAACACAAAAAACTTATTCATCTCTAGTTACACCTCCAATGCTTAAAATCTTAGCAAACCACCCATTTGATCTATGTGCAATGGACTTGCTGCAATTCCCGAAAACCATTGCTGGCAACAAGTATTGCATGGTGCTCATAGATCATTTCTCAAAGTGGGTTTCCGTGGTCACTTTATCAAATAAAACCAGTCATACAGTTTCCCAGAAGTTGAAGCACCAAGTACTACCATTTCTTCCAAAGGTACCTTCAAGAATTCTGACTGATAATGGTACCGAATTCGTTTCACAAAATTTTCAACTCGTGCTTCAAGAATATAATATTAAACATATTCGCACTTCACCACTCCATCCGGCTAGCAATGGCATATGCGAACGATTCAACCGTAGCCTAATTCAATTGCTAAAATGCCTGGTTCTTGAGAAACCTACCAGTTGGGATGAGGAACTTGCTTCCTCAATCCTTATTTATAACAATACTTCCCATAGCGCATTACAAATGTCTCCGTCTGAGTTTCTTTTACAGAAGTCACATACACAGGATTCCCATGCCTTTCCTCAATATTGGAAAGATGGAAGTCCTAACTTCAAACCCTTTAAAAAGGGACAATTGGTGGCAAAAAAGGTAATCCATACTGGTCACAGTACTAGTCAAAAGTTTCAAAATAAATGGGAAGGTCCATATACAATAATTGAGGTAAACGAAAATCAAGTGACTTATCTTATCCGAAGATCTAACCATCATTTGAATAGACTCGAGAAAGTCCACTTTTCGCACTTACGAGGGTGGATCGAGATCCCTACCTATCTAAAAAAATATTTGTCTAGAAACATAGAAATTCAAAATCCTTTTTTCAATGAAAATGAAGAAGATGAGGTAGATGATGTTGAAGTCACCAACATCCCGGATGATACTCCACTCTCTGTCTCTGACTCTGGAGTGGCTAGGGAATCTAGAGTTGGGAAAACAGATGAAGAAGAACAAGAATTTGAGGGTTTTGTTGACTGTAATCCGATGTCTGTGGATGAATATCTGAGATTACCAAAGCTTTTGGGGGAAATTGCGCAACTTAATGATCCCAACATGGGATCTCCACATCCCTTAAGTGAAGTTTGGGCTTTAAGGACGAATAATATCAACCGGAAGTGTTCTGAACTTATGTTGCCCTCGTCCCATGAACCCACAAGAATTTCTTTCAAGGAACAATCCCATATAATAGGAAAACCTGAAAAAATTAACAATATTCCAACTCGGACTCCAGACACTAATACTAGTGAGACCATATCTTATACTAATTCACCTTCAATGGATTATCAAGGTGTATATACACATTCCCATGATTTGCTGTCTCAATCATACTCTTCAGACAAATATATCACTATTAGCCATGTCCCAGGGGATCCCACTCTATCCTCGAGAATAAACCCTGATTCAGTGAAAATCCATACTTTCGAGGGCTTCCCAGGAACATCTTTTTTAGATTCATTTCTTGGGTCAAAACACACCCCTCCACTTACTGAAGCCTCACATATTGCTACTCTTGGTGATGCGTCACAGAGGTCTGGGAATGGTCATGAGAGATCCACTGAAACAAATGTGAATACTTCGGGATCTGCTGATTTTTCGGGGTTTAATCAATCTTCTATGAATCTCCCGTCACCTTTATTGTCTTTTAATAACCAAAATTATATGCTGTCTGCAATATCACCGACGGAAACCAGTCCTCCTATTTATATTATTTTGGGGGAGATAATTCGAACACCGAATGTAGATGGAGCTGAATTTAGTTTAGTCCCTGTTGTTGACAATCCATTTAGTACTGTCGCAAATGTGAATAATCAACCATTCACAAGACGTTTAGGCCATGCAATCGACTTGCCATACATAATGTCTAGTCCTTTGGAGTATGTTAGGCGGAATAGACCAAAAAGGTAGAGAACAATAAAATAGTCAAAATTGTAAATAAAAATAATTTTAAGTTGTAAAGATTACCTGAATAAAGGAATAAAGAATATACCTGAATTCCCCATAAAATGAAGCGGTAAAAGTTAGATTATCCGATTAAGTTAGATTATCCGAATAAATGAAATTCGAACCCAATCACTTATCACTTTGACTGGGTGAAGCGGGTGTAGCAGATTCTTACTGATGTACAATCGCAGGATAGTAATAGTAACTGTAACTTTCAATAATAACTTCGTAATGCGCGTTTGTTTTGTTCTAATTGTTCAATTTTTTTGTTAGTAAATTAACATATTAATAAATGTGGGAATGGGATTAATTAAGTTTGTCATAGCACTCACTCACACTCACAAATACATAAATATTAAAGGTAAACAAATTACATTACAGACCATTCACGACGTGCAGCTTCACTGATCACACCAGACATAGTAAATTCTATCTAAGGATGCGTTTACAAATTGCTAATATTAAATGTTATGATGTATGTTTTGTACATCAAACTGTCAAGTTGTCAATAAAATTTCCTAAGAAAATTTTCTTTATGGATATCATCTCTTTAATATATCCCTTTGTTAGCAATTTGTACCATTCTTTTGAGTATATGTACTAATCTATTCAATTCAAACAATAACACAGCTTACTAACATTTATTTTATTCTTTGTATCGTTTTGATTTGTACCAGATTGCTGGTGGTGCTTATAACGTAGATTTTGTTTTAACATAAATGATAACAGCACCTACATGTAAATGTAAATGTAGAATCAAGAATAATTAATTATTCCCCAAATCTTTTTAATCTTTACCTTTTAATCTTTTAATGAATTAAATAAGAAATTGATAATTCACACCCCTTACCCTTAAACCATTCAAAGTTGTTAATTAGTCAATTTATTTAAATTTGCTGGTTGCTCCACTGTGGAAAATTTTATAACAAATGTATATTGTTCTTTACAGTCACGATGCTTACATTACTTGCAATTGGAGCAAGTGAATTAGTCATATTTGAAAAGAATCAGAAGTACCTGAAGGACAAGTATAACCTGAATGTGCAAACAGACATGCGTTCTGGAAGACGCATTGAAGAATGTTTCGATCGGTTAGTCCACCTAATGACCAAAGAAATTGACATAGTCCTCGTATGGGCTTTAACCCCTTTAGCCTGGGAACGTAAAACGATCAATAATGGCCAAAACCAAACTACTGTATTTGCTCCTCGTAAAGATTTTTCCATCAATGATGTTCCCAAAATAATGGACAATATTACAAAGAAAGCAAAAGAAGTAAACCCTGCAGTACGTGTGTACCTGGTCATACCGGCTGTTAAAGATCTCTACACTTATAACCAAATTCGCATTACCAGAGCTTGGGGAGACGAGTACAAAGATTATCTCAAAACAGACCCTGAATTAAATCCTTACTCCATGAGGAAACATTCTTGTCAAAGTTATCGGAAATTCGAAGATCTAGCGTATTCGCAATACAAATGGTTAGGTAAACATTGTTTACGTGGTAACCACGTCTTGAATAACTATTACCACCTCACTAAGGATGATCATAGATTTCAAAGGTACACCACACAGTCTTTATCTGAAAAAACAGAGATTATATTTGAATTCCCCAATGATTTCCGATGGGCTTCACGCCAACTTTCAGTTTCTCAAAAATTTTATGGGAAAATATAAGAGATTGTTATTGAATGGACCAGAACAACCTCCGGTTCAAGTGCATTCTCCTAATCCCTCAATTACCCAATCAGCTCAAACAGAAAGCAGAGAAAGGGAACAAGTATTATCATCTGCTATAGTACAAATTGGAACAGAACCACAACCTTCGACGTCTGCACAGCCTACAGAAATGGAAATACAGTTGGGCGCAGAACCCCTCAATTCTGATATTACGACAGATGGAGTGATGGAAAGTGATGGAGTAGCAAACTCCTTAATTCAACCAGATAATACTCAACAACGCATTGTACAAGAAGAACCCATACCTTATGTTCCACAAATGGTAACACGTGTCTCAAGACTAGGGTTGTGAAAAAAACGGTTTTTTTTAATTTGTTTTTTTTTTGAATTTAAAACAACGTTTTTTTTTGTTTTTTTTTAAAATTACCTCTTTTTATGTATATAAAAGATGTTTTAAATTATACAGTAGTACCAATAACCCTTCTAGGCCTAAATATTGACTATTAATACGGATTTTATATAAACAGTGTGTACATATATATATATAATATATATAGTTAGCAAGTATATACAGTTGCTGGTTAGCTAAGTTGCTATATATATATATATATATATATATATATATATATATATAGTATATATATATATATATATATATATATATATATATATATATATATATATATATATATATATATATATATATATATATATATATGATAAAAAAAGGATGGTATAACAGGTGGTTTTGGGGTGTCAAGAGAAAATGAGAATGGTAGGAAGGTGATTGATTTCTGTGAGGGGAGAGGTATGTGTATAAGTAATACTTTCTTTAAACACAAGAGTATCCATAAGTATACTAGAGTTGGTGTAGGTAGAGATGGTATCGAAGTGAAAAATATGATTGATTTTGTGTTGGTGAAGAAGGAGATGTTGAAGTATGTATCTGATGTTAAATCAGTGAGGGGTTTAGGAAAAGGGATTATCGGATCATTATGTTGTTCTATGTAAAATTAAGTTAGTGGGGACTTGGATGGAGAGGAAGGTGATACGGAAGGAAGTGGGTAAAATTAAGAGTGAGAAGTTTATTGAACAAGGTAATATGGATAAGTATGTAAGAACGCTCGCAAGTAAATCAGTTGAATGTGAACAAGTTGAAACTGAATAAATCTGGAAGCAATTGTTAGCAGTGCAAAAGAAGTATGTGGGTGTGCTAAAGTAGGAAGTAAGAATGATAACAGTGAGTGGTGGAATGAAGAGGTGATGCAAGCGGTTAAAAGTAAAAAAGAAGCGTGGTTGAATGTACTAAAAGTAAATGATGAAGTTTCAAAAGAAAGATGCTTGGAATTATATAAGGAGGAAAAAAGGAATGCTAAAAGATGCATACGTAAAAGAAAAGAAGAGGTAAATGAACAGTTTGGAAGGAGGATGAATGGGGACATACAAGGGAATAGGAAGCTCTTCTGGAAGGAAGCGCGAAAGGTTAAGAATTAGAATAAGGGGAACCTGCTTAGAATAATGAATAGGGATGGTGTTTTTGTAATTGATGAAATGAATGTGAGTGGAGTGTGGAAAGAACACTTTGAAAATCTGGAAAATATTGGCAGAAATGATGAGGTGATAATGACTGTGTGTGGGTTTGATGGTACAAGAAGGAATAGGTATTTTTGGGATGAGGTTATTAGCAAAGAGGAGGAAATGGGTAGAGTGAGAAAGTTGAAGAATGGTAAATCAAATGATCAAGAACGGAGGCAAGATGGTGATTGATTGGATCTTGAAGTTGTGTAATAAAGCGTTATGGAGGGTATAGTTTCGAGGGATTGGAGGAGAGCAGTAATAGTACCTTTATATAAGGGTAAGGGAGATAAAGGGAACTGTAGAAATTATTGGGTATTTAGTTTATGGAGTGTTGTAGGGAAGATATATGCTGGTGTTTTGGTCGAAAGAGTGCGCAGAGTGACTGAAGGACTGATTGGTAAAAAAGAACAAGGTGCGTTTATAGTAGAGGATGTGTGATCAAATCTACATTGAAGCAAATGATAGAGAAAATTTGAGAGGAAGAATAAATTGTATTTAGGTTTTATGGATTTGCAACAGGGGTATGATAGGGTTAATAGGGAAGGTCTATGGCAGGTGTTAGTGATATATGGTGTTGGTGGCTTCTGAATGGAATCAAAAGTATGTATGACGATAGTGAGGTGTGTGTAAGAATAAATGGTGTCAAAAGTGATTGGTTTAGTATTAATAGCGGAGTGAGGCAGGGTTGTGTTATGTCTCCTTGGTTATTCAATTTGTATATGGATATGGTTATGAAAGAATTGAAGGTGGGCGTGACAGGAAATGGTGTTAGAATGATGGAGATGAGTGGAGGGTCCCTACCTATTATATGCGGATGATTTGGTTTTGTGTGGCGAATCTGAAGAGTTTGAGAGGATTGGTAGAGAGATTTGGTAGGGTGTGTAAAAGGAGGGGTTTGAAAGTAAACATAGATAAGAGTTAGTTTATGGTTGTGAGTGAGGACAGTCCTCAGTGTGAAGTTATGTTAGATGGTGAGCAGCTGGAACAAGTGTCTGAGTTTAAATATTTAGGGTATATGTTGGATGAGAAGGGAACGGATGATGCAGAGTTTAGTAGGAAAGTTGTGAATGGCAAGAAGGTGGCTGGTGCAATTAAATCGTTGGTGAATGTAAAGGGACTAAGTCTTTAGTGCGCTAGGGTCTTACATGAGGGTATGTTGTTACCTGTGTTATTGTATAGTAGTGAGACTATGGTCTGGAATAAGAAGTATAGATCTAAAGTTCAATGTGTTCAGATGGACAATCTTAGGGGCATGCTAGGTGTGAGAAGAATTGATAAAACGAGGAATGGTGTTGATACAGACTTGTGTGTGGTGTGAAAAAAAGTGTGGGTAAACGAGAGAATAAATGAAAGTATGTTGAGATGGTTTACATGTGGAAAAAGGATGAATGATAACGGGTTTTAAGCAGATGTATAGTGGCTAGTGTGTTGAAAACCGAATCGGCTGGGAGATCGAAGAAAGTGGGATTGAGTCAGTAAAGGAATGAACGAGAGAAATGTAAGTTTGGCAGAGGCGAAAAAAATGTGCATAATAAGAGAGAATGGCGAGGTTTTTGTGAGGGGGTATGGTTGTGGCCCTCCACCTGGTCAAGGGATGAACCCTTACACTTATGATTACCATAGTGAGGGTCCACCGCAGTCCTCCCGGGAAGCTATAGGGTGGATTTTCTGACTGGCGAGAGAGTCCTTACTAATTAATGGAACAGAGGTAAGGCTGGGCTTTGACTTATGTCATTCTCTTCTACTGCTTTTCTTTTCTGAAGATGCTTGTTACGCACCTTACCACCAGTCTTGGGAAAAAGGTATATATATATATATATATATGTTATAGAGAGCAGCAGGTTATATATATATATATATATATATATATATATATATATATATATATATATATATATATATATATATATATATATATATAATAATAATAATAATAATAATAATAATAATAATAATAATAATAATCAGATCATGTGAAATGTAATAATTATTTACCCTAGAGCACTAAAAAATCTTTATTAAGCACTAAACTCTACTTTATATATTGTATACCTCTTTTAACATATTGTATTTACTGTATTTTAATGCTAAATACCCTAAAAAGACTTGATATATATATATATATGAAAAATAAGTAATTTAAAAAAAAAAAAAAAAAAATTTTGCCATTGGTCTTTTTTTAAAAAAAACGTGTTTTTTTAAAAAAAAAAAACGAATGTTTTTTTTTTAATCCAAACCCTACTCAAGACCATTCCTGATTTCTTCCATATTGCAACAACGTAGATCAGCACCTAACCCATACACTTTTACAATCAATAACCGACCTAATCAGTTATTAGAAAGTTACTATGATAAAGTCATTAGATCTAGTGTCAGGCTGGCTATTGAACAAGTCGATTTCCGCAATATGAATCAATCTAGCCAAAGACAGTTATTTCGAAAATTTAGACAAGTTATTGAAGAAGAACAATCTGTCTTAGATACTGTATACACCCATCTACAAAGCGACTAAGGGAAATGTTATAAACATTGTACCAAACATTGAAGCAGATGTCATAACTCATTAACAGAATTAGAGATTTATATTCTCAAACTCTCAAATGAACAAATTCGTCTAAAGCAACTAAAGTACAAATTTTGTTAGTTTAATACTGTGATAAAGCACGTTTATTTTCTACTTTTTTATGATGAATAAAATTACGGAATGCCATTTTCAATTATGGATGATGTATGTTATTCTATATTATTGGAAGGCGTTACTCTGCCTTGTATATCAATACTTCTTAGATGAGATGAACATATGACCAGAATCACATTTTCAATTATGTTAAGCTTTATTACCTGATTTCAATAACAGTATCAATCCTTTCTGTTTTTCATTCCTCCTACAATGGTTCCTTAACTTTGGTTTTTCAAATCTTTTCGGAAACATTCAGGACACAAACAATTAGGGATTAGTGCATCTTTTCGCCTAGATCTGCGCTTCGAAACATCCTGTTCGAACAAAATGGGGTGGAGGCGTAGATTTGGTGCAGGGGGATGTAAGGGGGAGTTCTATACCCTCCGAGTTGAGTTAGAATAGGATTTATTTATTTATTTATTTCATTTTTCATTTTTAATTATGTCTTATAACATTGTTGTCTCCTGAATGTGAAGTATTAATTTCCTTTGTCTTTCCAGACTGATATAGCAGATTTTGATACAGTACAAATATAATAAATAGTAACAGTTTATTTTTATAGTTTATGTTTTTTGATATAATATTTAGTAGATGGAATAGTAGGTCACAAGGATAATAAATGACTTGGAAGCTTGGAACCTTTTTCAACCAAGGACTTATTTATCGTCGAAACGTGAGTTAAATTTGTTCTGTCACATACATTCATTTATTTTACTAAATGTTTAATCATGTAATAGGAAATTGATTCATCAATTAGTACATACTTTGCATTACTTTCATTCGGTCAGTCAGTCAATATTATTTAATTTGTACATGCTAAAACAAGCTCATGTTCTAAAAGATACTTGTTGACCATCATTTTTGTAGGAAAAGAGCTAATTCCAAATCACTTATCAGACCAGACAAGAAAGAAAGTTCTCTACTGATATAACGCTTATTAATACGTTGTAAGGGACAGCTCAAGGCCACTCCACTGCTCAAATATGACCCACCCTAATGTATATACATTTGGGTATTTCTATATATGTTTTAATTGTATAACTTTTGAACTAATTATTATTTCTCCCATCTGCATTAATTATCTTCTTTAGGCATTATAAAGATTTCAGGAAAAGTTTTTCTAATAAGTAGTTTCAGATTTTTTTATTACACTGCTTTATGTCAATCTGTGGGAGATATAATCATAAACAATCCTCCCCTTTACGAACATCTTAAATACGAACATCTTAAATTCCTTCCTAAACCGTGAGTTATATCATCAACATGCCTTAAACGTTTCCTATTGCAATACCTGTCATACTTGATATGATTTCCCTGTTCCCAACGTATTGCAACGCTAATGAACTTTTCCCTTTATACAGAGAGGAATCCTTATCAGATCCGAAGTCAGATCTTTCAGTTTTCAACAACTTCTACTTTCCTGAGTTGTGGAAAGTACACACCCTACTTCCGATAGGGTATGTTTCCTTTCATACTTGCTATGAAATATCATTACAAACCTTTATTATTTTCATTCCTTATTTTTATTATTTATTTATTTATTTATTTATTTATTTATTTATTTATTTATTTATTTATTGAGTTCATTTATTTATGAATTCCTCTCCCTAAAGGTTTTAGTTCCTGGTGGAACATCAAAGTTTAAATCTTGGGTGGAAATCTTTTTAGTTCCTGGTAGAACTTCGTCATTTTTATTTCCGAGTGAACCTTCATTTTGTTTTGTAAAGAAGATTTATTTTGTTTATTTTCCTGGCTGCATCTGAAGATATTGCCAGCCAACGCCAACCTCTAGCCCTCTCAGTCTTGGATTCAGCAACTAAAGTTAACCAAACTCTCAGGGATATTAAGGTCGTCAATTAAAATCCAAGCTGAGTATTACTTTATTGTTTTGCATCATTCATCCCATTCTTTTTTTTTTTCACACCATCTTGCTTCATCATTTCATGGTGTCACTTCGGATGGTATTTGTTGGACATCATTTGAATCAGCGAACAGCTTTTCTGTTTTTCAATTTCTGTAGATGAGTTACTCATATCTGTAAATATATAAATAAAACTATAGCAAAGTTCGCTTATTCATTTGTCGTTTGAATCCTTGGTTTATGATAGTAGCTGTAATAAAAGCAGAGATACCTCATACATTAACTTTTAGTCACATATGTAATCTTTCATATCCGCATATAATCTTTCGGAAATATACCTAACCTTGCGGAATTTTACGTAACTTTTCCCCATAAAGTTTGATTGGCCGTTAGTCGTATTAGCCTAACCTAATTGAGTTTTTATCTCCTTACGTCTCGTCCCTTCTGTCACTGTCACCGTCTCTGATCTCAGAGCTCTGTCGCCGTATTTAAATGGTGTTTATGTTAGGGTAGAAACTTTTGGGAATTAGCTCTTCGGGTATTACTTGTATAGGTTTTCTCGGGACGCCACTTAGACCTTCAGATTTACACGGAAAACGGCATCCTGCCACCACTCTCCTTAACATACATAACACCAATTTTAAATTTTGTGGCGCCCGAACAGGGACGTCACGTATGTTAGGTCACATCATTAAAAACACAGTTAATTTTCTTCCTTCTCTCAGATAAAACATAGAATACAGTTTACTTCTTCCTGTGTTTTAACCTAACTCTTCGCTGGAGACAATCAAACGGGGAAGTATCTCTGCGGATATTCAGTTGCGAAAGCAAGACCTCGGCTTCTCTCGAGCCAACAAATTCGCATCCGGATAGTTTTAAGGAATTATATAATCTATGCAATTACTGTTATAATTATATGACATTTTCGTCTCCTCTTATCTGAAACCTCAGCTTCTTCCTATTCATCTCATCATCATCACCATCCTTATTTAAATTAATAATTAATATTTAATATCATAATAATTTTGAAGTATAATCATATTTATGCGTTGCTAAAACTAATCTTTTTCCCTTGATAAATACAGAGTTTTTTTTGAGGGATTTCATTGGGATGGCTACCGGAGGGATGGAAATGGGGGGATTTGATGGGGTGGATGACGCTGCTTTATGGGGGAATGACGAGGTGAGAGTTTCTGCTGCGGATAATGCGCAACAGGTGGACAGTGTGTCAGAAATGCCGCCACCACCGTCCACACAACAGATGCAAGCCTTTATTAAGGAAAAGAGAGATACTAAGAGTATATATACTAGTCAAACTAGTCAAATGCCAGTTGCGAACCTAGTTTCTGCAGATATTGAGATTAAAGAAGATTCACCTTTAATGGGTTTAGTTGCAGACATGAGGTCTGAATTCGCTAATTTGCGAGAGCAATTTGCAATTTTCTCGTATCCAATCACAACCATACACTATCAGTAGTATAGTAGGCACTGATCCTTATCGTAATACTGTTCCTGCGTCAGTTACTGCAACTATGACATCAGTTACTACAGCTATGCCTTCTGTTGACAATAAATTACCATTAATAGATTTTGGTATAGATGTGGGTTCACCAGTGAACTCTCCATATTCAGATATGTTTCCAGTCACTACAGTGACCACTTTTCCAGAATATAGTGCTCCTGCTTATGTGATGAGTACTCCTACACAAGTTACTGGTCTAACTTACAGTATTCCTCAGACCGGTTTTCCTGTTTATCAACCAGTGCAAGCGCCTTTAGTCACCAGTGTGCCTGGTCGGCCGATGACAACTCCGGTTGTCGGATCAGTCCATACTGGGGTTGAAGGTGTTCCTTGCAATACTTTTTCATCTCCTATGGATCAACAGTTCCAGCAGAATATTCAGGGTCTACAGAATCTTCAGAATGACAATTACAGTAGACCACCACAAATTTTTGCACCTGCACATTCGGATATAATGACTCGTCAAATGGAGTTATTAGCTCAATCAGTGATGTTATTGACCGAGATCGCCAAAACCTCACGGAAAGTTAAGGTCGTTGATCCCGGTAAATTTAAGTATGAAGCCGACCAAGACCTAGTTTGCTACTTCGCTGATTTCGAGCAATACTGTTCGGCTAATTACCCGAACGCACCTCATCAATGGCTGCGTCTTCTAGGAAGACAGCTAGAAGGGTCCTTCCTAACACTGTATAACCTTTTAGTTAAAGATGACCGTAATTATGGCACGGTTAAAGAAACCCTACTTGCTTGGTACCATCAGGAAGAGAAGAGAAAGAACGATTACCAATTGCAAGCGTACCATTCCGCTTACCGAGCAAAAGGTGAAAGCATTCGGATGTTCGCTCTACGTTTAGAACATCTGGCGAAAAAGGCATACAACGGACTCAATATGAAAGAACACAAGTCTCTCCGAACTGCTTTTCTTCTCAGTCTTGAACCGTATGTAGAGAAACGACTCAACGAATACATCGCTCAGCAAGAAACAGACTCTCCAGTTCGTGTGCCATGGTCTAAAATCATCAGTCTTGCCGATGTCTATGATAGAGAATTCCAGAAAAGTCGTCCTGCACAGTCTGTACTTTCGGGATCAACTAATTCCAATTTCAGTAGATCAGAACAACGACCAGATTTGAATGACACCATTCGAATTGATACCATCACTCCGGGTTGGACTGACGTTCTCAAAACTACTTCCAGCAGAAAACAAACACAGAACTCGGGTAATAACACATACACTAACAGTCGGTATTCCCTTGATAACAGAAATACAAACCGACAAAACACCTCAAAATCCCAAACACAAATTGCACCTCGCAGAGAGAATCACAGTCAATCTCCTAAAAACAAAAACACTCTCCGCTGCGATTACTGTGAAAATGTTGGGCATGTGATGGATGAGTGTTTTAAGTATCTGGGGATATGTGCTTATTGTCGTAAAAGGGGACATGTACGTGCTGAATGTAGGGCTCTCCAAACATCCCACACAGGAACACAGCCCAATACCCGTGTTGTGTGTCCTTTCTGTAAAGGTCCACATGCAGGCATCAACTGCACACACAGGACACCACCACGAAACGCACAAAGAACCCCAACACAGAGGTCTTCTTCACAGTCCCGATCCCCTCAGGCTTCTGGTCAAAGTAGGAACACTGATTCTTCTTCTAAACATTCTTCCGGTGCTCGTCCACGTCCTCCGAGGAAATATCTTAATCCTTGTGAGTGGTGTACACTAGCCCATTATGAGGGCCAATGCCAAGGGATTACAGAAACAGATAGCAATAATAATTTTGGGACTTTAAACTCCAAACCTCCCCGGAAGTGAGCCGTTCTGCGGAGAGGAGTTTACAGCACAACCCAGACAAAATGTTGGCTCTACCAGTAAGCAGTATTAAATCGGGTAAACCGGGTGGTGTTGATAATTTGGGGAAGGCAGGGGACGAACGAAACAATGACACTAAATATACACTTGCCATCTCAAACACCACACGAGTCGCAGAACATACGAATGACATGGTTGCTGAACATACGTTTCCTTTACCTACGACCATGAATACAACCAGCCCTCTAGAAAAAGAAGAGAGAAATAGTCTCAGTAGTCCCGTTACTGACATGGGCTTGAGGACGATCCCTATAAACCTATGTCAAGGGAAAGTCGATCCGCTTATAGTCTGTGTAGCTTTTACACCAAACAGTTCTGGTTCCTATGGATGCATGGTCGATAGTGGAGCTGGTATAAGCCTGATTAGCTCCACTGTAGTGTCAGAACTTCAGAATGTGGAACGTTTTCCTTCCATAGGAGCTGGAGTCAAAGCTATTAGCGGACTACAACGGAACCATGTAGTTAAAATTGAACATTACGTCAAGCTGCCCCTCTTCTTCGAATTCGGTTTCTCCACAGATCCAACTCATTTCTTCATTGTTCCCACCGAATTTATGCCCCAATTGCTGGTGCTCGGTGCGGCTTCTTTGCGGGAGACCAATCTTCTTCCTGACTTATCCCGCAGGGAATTGATACATCGCTCCGGAGAAAATATGGAAGTCGTCGCTAAAGACTGTAGGTTCAATTTACCGTTCTTTGACTGTGTCTCGGTACACTCTAGCGAGATACAACCTCATTCCTGTAGATTGGTGGATGTCACGGGTTCTTCAGATGATTCAATAACAGTTGTGGGTTTCCAGGGTAAAGAAAATTCGTCTTTTGTTTCTGTTCCCGGAATCGTTGATTTAACAGCAGACACAATACAGATCGCCGTCCTGAACCCATCTGATCGACCTCTCTTTATTCGGAAAAATACCCACCTAGGACAGTTTTTACCATTGACTGTAGAGTCCTCAGAATTATCACTTCGGAACCTGCAGGTGGAGTCTTACCAGAAAACAGACCCCATTAGTCCATCTGCGTGGACCAAAGAACGATTAATTTCAGAATTCGATATCTCTGTATTACCGATTACCGACCCTCAAAGACAGGATCTCCTCAATATCCTGTTAAGGCACCAGGCTGCTCTTAGTGCTGGTGATCATGACGTGGGGGCAGCCACCAACATCTCTCACGCCATTGAGCTTGAAACTGACAGACCAGTTCGTCTTCCAGTCCGTCGTTTTCAGGGACCATTAGCTCAAGAAATCGAGCAACAATGCAGAGATCTTTTGGACCAGAATATTATTCGTCCAAGTAAATCACCGTATTCGGCACCCGTTGTACCTGTCAGAAAACCCGACGGTACACTTCATCTATGTATAGATTACCGCAAGCTGAATAACATCACGAAATCTGACTCCTTTCCCTTACCGAACCTGATCGACATGATCTACAATATGTATGGAAATATCTATTTTTCTACTATTGACCTTGTTAAAGGGTATTATCAGGTATCGATGGAACCAAACAGTGTTGAGAAAACGGCATTTTCCACGCCGTTCGCTCAATACGAGTATCTGAAGATGCCGTTCGGGGTGAAAAACGGACCAGCTACGTTTCAGCGTGGGATGATGCTTGCGCTATCCGAGTTGTCGTGGTCTGAGGTGATGGTTTATATAGATGATATCATTATTCAAAGTAAAACTTTTGAAGACCATCTCATCACCTTGGATCGAGTTCTCTCTGCTTTAGAAAAAAATGGCTACAAGCTGAAACCCAGCAAGACTCGCTTATGTCGAACTGAGGTGGAGTTTCTAGGCCATTGCATTTCCAGTAGAGGTATTTTACCATTGCAGAAGAATATACAGGGAGCATTGGAGTTTCCAGTACCCACCACTGTGAAGCACCTCCGCCAATTCTTAGGAATGGTGAATTTTTATCGACGCCACATTCCTAACTGCTCCCAGATCAGTAAACCACTATCCTGCCAGACAGGCGGTAAAACCGTCCAATGGACCCCCGAGTGCCAACAGGCATTTGAGGAACTCAAGAGGGCCCTGGTTAACCCCTGTTTGCTAGGTTTTCCAGATTATGACTCTAACGCTTCACCCATGGAACTTCATGTCAAAGCCTCCGACATTGGCGCAGGAGGATGTCGCTCTCAGATTCAGCAAGATGAACGCAAACCAATAGCTTTCATATCTATGACCTTTAATGGTGCTCAGAGGAATTACGGAGTCATAGATAAGGAGCTGATGGCTTTACGATGGGCAGTAAAGTCGTTGAGACAGTTCCTGCGTGGAGTCAAGTTCATCATCTTTACTGATCCCATGCCTCTGATATATCTGCAAAATATGAGAATAGTTGATGGTTGACTAGCACGCACCATGGAGGAACTGAACGAATTCGATTTCGAAATTCGTCACATACCTGGTAAAAACAATGTTGTAGCCGATGCCCTTTCTCGCTCACCGATTACTCCCAACTCTGACTCTCCTCCAGATTCTGATGATCATACCGTTAATCCTTCAGTCGAATACATACCAGAAGGTATTTCTGTGATCGAGGTAGCGGGTGGTGGCGATTCACTGTATAGGTGTTTTTCTGTTCATCAATATGCCACTGTAGATCGTCATTTAGAACTTCGAAAGATTATTACCAATGAACTTCGAAAACACTCAAAAATATCGGTTACAGGGCAGACATATCCTAAAGCAACTGCGTCTCCTTCAGCTTCCGGGTCAAATGCCCATTCCAGAAGTCATTGATGCTTTTTGTGAACTCTTCAAGTTATCTGTCTTCGTTTACTACAATGACAATCATCCGATCGTCTACGGAAGCCATTTTTCAAACCAGGTTTGCTGTTTGAAGTGCTTAGCAGGCATACATTACAACTATCTGATGCCGATAAACTCAGATGGTGGATTGTCTTAGCCCATCGTATATCTGCAAATACGATTTCATTTCCTGTAGAAATCAGTGAATGAAACAAAGATAGTGGGAAATCGAAACAGAATAGTAGTGGAGGGAACCAGAAAAGCCAACAGCAATGATCTCCAATTCTGACTTTTACGGTGGTAAAAAACACGAACTACAGAATGGTGATCTGACAATGGTTAACAATCAGCTAGCAGAGGAAAGAGAAGGTGCATATTCTGACCTGTCGCCTTGTGCGCCTAACCAACGCAGTTCCTCTCTCTCTCTCTCTTCCTCTTGTGATCTCTGTCTCTGCCTTGTTTCTTCCCCTCTTTTCTGTCCTTTCCTATGCTATTCCTTTGTTGTTCTCTTCTCTAAGTCTAAAGCAAGCCAGACCTGAGGAAGATTAAAATCAGCATAGTAAGAAGGAAAGATTAAATACAGTACTGGAATCAGAGCCAATGGAGCAAATTTCATTTTCTCTTTTTTGTTTAACATCTACATTAGTTTATAAACAACAGTGTTTACACTTGTATAGTTGTCACAGCCTCACTGAAAACCTGCCTCTCACTTTCTTTATGAATTGAATTGCTGGTCTATATTCTATATTTGTAATATAATATATTTTAATTTTTATGCACATATTTGGGAGTTGTCTCCTACGTACATTTTCCGTCGTTTATCTATTATTCTTTGTATTCTTTTAATTCTGTATATAAAAGTTTACCAGCAATTCGAAAAATTCATTGTTCACACTACTAATTTTTGCAAATAGTACTTAGAGTAAAATCAAACACAACTAATTTTTCCATTTTATTTAGCTAGGGTTGTCATTCATTTAAAAAAATTAATTTAAATCATTTCAAAATATAAGTAATATATGTCTTAAAAATACTTTATTCTAAAAATCTAAAATATTCAAAAAGAAATTCACACTTGTTAATTGGTTACTAAGGATAAATTTAAAAACATTCAGAAATTTATAAGCGTTTTCAAATTTATAACAATTCGAAATTAAAAATCAAAATGTAAATGTAAAAACAAATTTATCAGACAATATGGAATTTTTTAACTATTAACTGATTTAACTGAAAAATATCCGAAATAAAAATGGTCAATGTAAATATAACTATATGGACTTGCTCGTTGTTTGCTTGTTAATATTACAGTGAATATTAATAAATTGGTCCTTCAGACAGGAAATATATTCACTTTAGCTAGGATGTAAATTAAATGTAAATTTTGGAGCAAGATGACCATAAATTATTGTAACATTTACACTCACATGATGCAGAACTAAAGCGACATATTTCTCCTCCCTACAGTTATACTGTCGAGATGCCACATCTATTGGTAATTGGAGCCAGCCAAGTGGATATTTTCCAACAGAATCGGCGACTTCTCAGAGAGAAATATGATCTTACTGTTACCACTGACTGTAGTTCTGGACGCCCTCTGCCCGAATGTATAGACCGGGTGAAGGCATTAATGACGAGACATATTGATTTTCTGATGATCTGGGCACTCACACCCCTCGCCTGGCAACGAAAAACTATCTCCAACGGTGAACGAGAAACCACAGTTTTCGGGCCACTTCAAGATTTCTCGGTCGAGGGGGTTCCAGCGATAATGGATCAGATCACACACCTAGCCAGTAGGAAGAACTCCAGAGTTCGTGTGTATCTCGTCATACCACCTGTACAAGATATGTATAGGTTCAATCAAAAAAGGATAACCAGAGCATGGGGACCCGCATTTGCTGATCACCTCAAAGAAGATGCCTCCCTTTCACCGATAGTGATGAGAGCACATTCCATCAAGGCTTTCACCGCTTTTGAAAATCTAGCCTATCCTTCCTACACCTGGCGAGACAAGATTTGTCTCAGGGGTAGCCATGTAGCAAATCATTATTATGGTCCATACAAACATGGGAATTACCGTGTAACTCCACACGCCAAATATATCAAGAAACAACAACTGTTCTTAGATTCCCCATTACTTACTGATGGATTGCATGTTAGCCGGATCTTTCTAGAACAATTTATGAAAAAATATAATGGATTCTTCAAACTCAAATACGAACAAGACCCTCTTACTGCACCTTCACCATCAACATCTGAACAAGACCAAGAAAATCTGACTTCACCTTCGACATCACACCAAGATAGTGATCAAACCGATAGAATTCTCCGCTCGGTAATCATCGAGAGGGAGTTTCCTGAACCTTCTGGACCATCACCATCAACCTCCCGAACGCCTACTGCCATCGAACGTCGTTTGGAGTAGAGCCCCTCTTTTAACAACGCTGCCAGATACAACTTCTATCCCGACAGTAGTTATAGCTCGCAGCAGCGTTTGCAAGTCGTGCTTTCGTCAACTTCGTCAACCACTACCTCTGGACAAATACAGCCTAGGTTATGGGACAGAAATACTCCACTGCAACCAGACCAGAGATTGTCGATGTCACACTTGCCTGAGTATTCCCCCAATCATTATCATCCAGCTTACCCTGCTTACCACTACAACCCAGCTCCCGCTCCGTCTCAGCAGGTGGCTCATGTTTTACCTGAACTGCAGCGACTTGCCTCTCATGAGTTAAGAATAATGCTGGAGAGATTGCATTATCGTTCCTTCCCAGAGCACCAACAGCGATCGTTATTACAAGCAATAAGGGTAGCAGTGGATGATGAAGACAACATTCTCCAAGACCTTCGTCATCATCGATCTCAATAGCCGAACGATAGAATCTTCGAGAACTAACTTCCAGATCTTCTCAATACTTGTAGGTCAATCCCTTGACATCAACACGAATTTTCATTGGGATGTTTTAGAAATATGATGCAAGACACATCCGATTCCTCTCTTCTCTCTTCCCTTTTCTTTTAACCCCACGGTTTAATGTTCTAAAGTTATACGGGTCATCCCTCGCATCTCCGCCACTTATTCCCGATTTGCGCTCCTCAGATCTTTCGAAAGATCTAAGAAAAGGTAGTGGGGGCGTACAATTTTAGTGCGGGGGATGTAAGGACTAGCTCAAGGTCCACTCCACTGCTCACATATATAACCCATCCCTAAAGTAATACTATATTGGGTATTTCTATTTAGTTTAATTGTATAATCTGCCTGAAGCTAATTAATAATGTTCGAACCTCTCCAATTAGGTCACACATAAATCGCTTATAAAAGACAGGATAAAAGTTTTTCTTCAAAAGTAGTTTCAGATTTTTTTATTACACTGCTTTATGTCAATCTGTGAGATATAATCTACGAAACAATCCCCCCTTTATCGAACATGCTTAAATACGAAGACACTTAAATTCCTTCCTAAATCCTGTGAGTAATTCATGGCAACAATGCCTTAAAACGTTTCCCTATGCAAATACCTGTTCATACTTGATAGGATTTCCCTGGTCCCAACGTATTGCATACGCGTAATCTGACTTTCCTTTATAAATCCTGTTAGATTCTTATCAGATCCGAAGAGTCAGATCTTTTCAGTTTTTCAACTATTCTAGCTTTCCTGAAGTTGTGGATAAGTACACACTCCTACTTCCGATAGGATTTCCTTTCAATACTTGCATTAAAATATCATTACAAACCTTGATTAATTCATATCTTATTTTTTATATTATTATTTATTATTTATTATTTATTTATTATTGTATTTATTGATTCATTTATTTTATGAATTGCCTCCTCCCTAAAGTTTATTCCCGGTGGAACATCAAAAGTTTAAATCTTGGGTGGAAATCTTTTTAGTTCCTGGTAGAACTTCGTCATTTTTATTTCCGAGTGAACCTTCATTTTGTTTTGTAAAGAAGATTTATTTTGTTTATTTTCCTGGCTGCATCTGAAGATATTGCCAGCCAACGCCAACCTCTAGCCCTCTCAGTCTTGGATTCAGCAACTAAAGTTAACCAAACTCTCAGGGATATTAAGGTCGTCAATTAAAATCCAAGCTGAGTATTACTTTATTGTTTTGCATCATTCATCCCATTCTTTTTTTTTTCACACCACCTTCCTTCTTCATTTCTTGGTGTCACTTCGGATGGTATTTGTTGGACATCATTTGAATCAGCGAACAGCTTTTCTGTTTTTCAATTTCTGTAGATGAGTTACTCATATCTGTAAATATATAAATAAAACTATAGCAAAGTTCGCTTATTCATTTGTCGTTTGAATCCTTGGTTTATGATAGTAGCTGTAATAAAAGCAGAGATACCTCATACATTAACTTTTAGTCACATATGTAATCTTTCATATCCGCATATAATCTTTCGGAAATATACCTAACCTTGCGGAATTTTACGTAACTTTTCCCCATAAAGTTTGATTGGCCGTTAGTCGTATTAGCCTAACCTAATTGAGTTTTTATCTCCTTACGTCTCGTCCCTTCTGTCACTGTCACCGTCTCTGATCTCAGAGCTCTGTCGCCGTATTTAAATGGTGTTTATGTTAGGGTAGAAACTTTTGGGAATTAGCTCTTCGGGTATTACTTGTATAGGTTTTCTCGGGACGCCACTTAGACCTTCAGATTTACACGGAAAACGACATCCTGCCACCACTCTCCTTAACAACGTTTGAGAGTAAGTTGTACACACTTTGGCTTCATATAACCAATTCAATATGATATAATAACTTTTCAGTAATGTTAACTTATATTAAATTAATTTCAAATTCAATTTCATTATAATAGCATTATACTAAATTCATTTTATTACATTATCCAAGAAAGTAAAGTAAATTCTTTTTACTTTCAGACTTTCTTTCTGGGGGCCAAAAACCCCATTTGTCAGCATTTCTTTTGGGGGGCTTAAAACCCCATTCGTCAAATTCATCATCATTTCTTTTGGGGGGCATAAAAACCCCATTTGTCAAGATTTCTTTTGGGGGGCCTAAAAACCCCATTCGCAAGCATTTCTTTTGGGGGGCCTAAAAACCCCATTTGTCAGCATTTCTTTAGGGGGCTTAAAAACCCCAGTCTTCAACATTTCTTTTGAGAGGCCTAAACCTCCAATTTTTAAGTGAATTCTTTTGAGGCCATTATTTATTACCAGTTGCAATTTCTTCATTGCTTATTTTTGAAAAAGAACTAAAATGTATTAAAATTCTTCATTATAGAATAGTTAAACACAGTAAGAGTAGTTAAAAGAATTTAACAACGTTGAAACTAGTCATTAAAATTTGAAATCAACGCTAGAAGAACCAATCCAATCCAACTTCTTTCCTAATAATTATTTATTAACTGATTTTGGAAAGTTTGCTAATCAAATTAGATGCTATTACTAGTCATTGCTAGCCATTTATGAGTAAATATATTATTTGATTTTGATATTACCTGAATGAGATTAATCACCTGAATTATCGACTTATCAATTGCGTCAATTTCCATGATGTAATATATATAAAAATAAAATTTTTAAGTTGTAAATTTCTTTCTTTGATTCCGCCTGCCCTATTTGTTCTATTCAATTATAATTGTTTTGATGGTGAATTCAGTTAATGTTCTGAGAGTTAATTATTGCCATGATTTAACAATCCAAATCAGATCATCACAGAAATTATTCCCTTACAATTCCAAACCTATGTCAAATCAATTCAAAGTCAATCCTGGTTGCATCGAGAATTAAAAATTATTATACATGATCCCCTTCTGGTCCCTCTTTCTGACCTAACCAGTAAGTAAACTATTTGCCTTGCTGCTATCTTGGCGGTATAGCACAACTCAGTCAACGTCCTTTAGGAATCACATCTACCAACTTGTTTTAAGTCTAGACTATGCACTGGCATAGGGTAGCTGTTCAACACCATTTCGGCTGTCGCGCTTTCATTTTCAATTGGATATTCTTTGCATTTGCGGGTTTACGAGGGTCTGAATAGTACTCTTTCCCCTCTAGCACTCACCCGAACTTTTAATTTTAATTGGGCCGCCCGAACAGACCAAGAGCGAATTGTGTCAAAACCATTAAAATATTTCAACAGTTATTGACCATAAAACTAGAGAAAAATAGAGCAGATTTCGCAAGGCTCATTAACGTGTTTCTTGGTTTAATAATAAGACTCCGTAAGAGCATAATTGATATTTAAGTTGAAAAGACACATAGACATAAAATTTGGATTGTTTCTTGTCAAAAGTTTGAAAATCACAATTTATTACAGATGATTGAAAGATGACAACTTCAATAACGATTTAACGAAAAATAAATATATCCGCTTTATTAAATACATGAAACTTTTTCCTTCTTTTTCTATAATTCACACCATTCTAACTGAAATTCACAACATGCATATTTGTTGATTTTTTTGGGGGATAATTTTGCAAAACAATGGATCCTCTAATCCAACCAAGCTAAGATTAATTAATTTTTGATTTTGCAAGATATCAGAGACATAGTAAGAGTTCCTCCCAAACCTAGCAACCTGTGTCACATCTAAGGGATTAGGAGTCTGGTGCTAACCTATTTCTATTTGGTCAACGGTTCACTAATAATTATCGTGAATTTTGAAAGAGCATGTCCCATGTGCAGGCTCATCCACTTGTATTACAGAACCATGCCTCTTAAATGTGTGAAATGTTATCCACTAATATAAATAGAATATCAAATATTGACTCACTTTTTACGAATCAAAAATTTAGTCAATTTGGGTTCACCCGTATGTTCACCTATGGCGAGTATACCGGCACCTGTGAATAGTATCCACTTAACTGTAAATAACGAACATAACGAACACACTGAAACAACAGACTTTGTGACTTATTCAAATCCCTTTGTTCCAATATCATATAGCTAGTACAATTTACCTCTGCCAATATCCCGTAATATGGTCTATTAATTTTACCTCCATATCCTGTCGGTAGCTAGTATTAATTCACTTTTAGAAGAAGATCAGAAATCCCTTTCCCCGGGTTAATAGTTCCTATATTTTCAAAATTCCCAACTTCCTCTTATCCAATCAAATACTGTACCCAACTTTCTTAGAAATCCACAAGTGAATATCATACAACAACAAATAGCACAAATTGCCCAGGCGTTTTGGTTATTGAAAGCGAAATACATAAAATGAACAAAAGAATAAAAGTGACTTCTATCCTTACAGTAACAGAATGCTATGCAATCAGAAGTCTTAGTAATCAATAGCTTTTCAAGATTTCAAGGCTTTTGTGAACTTTGAATTATCCTGGGTTGCCTTATTTCCTCAGTGGTTGAAGCCTGTTAGGTCGACAGTTTGAATGATTCGTTTTCTTTACTTTGTATACACTGATAATTAAAAGTGATAGAAATTACCATTCAGTTAAAACACTTCTATCTTGAAATGGTATCATTCATAGAAAAAAAAAGAAAAAAATGAATATCCAGTTACAAGCGTCCATTCTGCTATTAAAGAACCAAAGGAAAGTGTACGCATTTTCGCGCTGAGACTGAGCAACTCGCTGTGGAAGGCTTATCATGCCTTGACATGCCGCGAGCATGATCTCTCAGGAACGGCTTTCTTACTCAGCCTCCCAACCATAGTGTAAGAGACAAAAATTGACGTAATACTTGATTCAACAAGGAAACTAATCATCAATTCGGGTATCAGGATGAAAATAAAGTAATAATTAGCAGCTCGTATTGACCGAGATTTACAAAGAGTTGTAAGAAACTCAAAACGAAGACCGTATTCTTCATGAAATTTCCGAAAGACTTTAATCAAGACTATAGATCAAACCTGATCAAACTATTCGAATTGACACTATTCAACCTAGTTGGGCACAAGTTTTGAAAGATAGTGCTAAAAACAATACCACTTACCAGAATAATCAGAATAAAAGCAGAGTAGAAACAACTACGAAGCAGCACAGCACACCCAGTAACACCGATCGGTCGATAGGTAAACCTAATAACCGGAACAACAACAACTGCATTCCGACACAGGCACGTTCTCCCAATAGAGAAGACTTGCATTGCGATTATTGCGATAAAGATGGTCATATCATGAGGAACTGTTTCAAATATTTGGGGGTGTGCAGTTATTGCCGAAAGAAGGGACATGTGAGAGATGAGTGTAGATTTACTAGATCCCCTCAACGGTCTACTACTGAGAATACTTGTAAAAGTTGTCCTTTTTGCCAGGGCCCTCACGCTGGCATAAATTGTCCCAATCGATCACCTCCGGGTAACACAAGTCAAAGGTCTGATCCACAAACACTTTCTTCCCCTAAGCAGGCTTCTGGTGTTCAGAAAACCTATTCTTTATTGGTTGACACGGCAGAAACAGAGCTACAGTCTAACGATCGGACCAGTGTACCCCCTAGACAGACTTATATATAAAACTGTGGTTGGTGTAACAAATCACACTATGACGGACAATGCGAGGGTGAGACTGAAAATAGTGTTTTTCTCTTCAGATGATAAGGAAATAAATGATCTGTGGGTGAAACATACACAAAATACAAAAGAATGGTCTTGGTGAAACCCTGGTTCATATCTATGATATAGTCCCGCCGAGACTCATATTGAAAAGCCTTATCATTACCCAGCACCAATTGTCGGATGTTTATGCACATCACAATGACCGCCATCAAGAGATTCTAGATATGATAACATGGTCGTGAATGTAAACTTATGCCAGGCCGATATAGATCCACTAATAGTTTGTGTGGCCTTGGATAAAGCCCTCACCACCAAGTATGATTGTTTGGTTGATAGTGGGGCGGGTGTTAGTTTAGTTAATTCAGCTGTTGTTTCTCAAATGGGTAAAGTGGAATTGTTGCCTTCAGCCGATGTTCAAGTTAGGGCTATCAGCGGTTTTGGCAAAAACAATAGGATTCCCATAGAACATTATGTAGAATTGCAATTACATTTTCAGGGTGGGTTTATCACCAAACCAACCCCATTTTTCATAGTCCCTCAGGAAGTTATGAACTATGCGCTTATACTAGGCACTTGTGCATTGAGAGAAAATGAACTGTTACCAGATTTAACTCTAAAAGAACTAGTTCGTCGTGAAAACAACAAATTAAAAGTAATTGCCACAGGTATTAGCTACAGACGCAAAACACAGCCACAGATACACACAATTGAAGTGAATTATGAACATATCATCTCTGATACTAATATCAATGAAATCAACATATTGGATAATCAGGCCAAGGACCGAGAATTGACTTTAGTTAAAAAGGCATTATCTGATTTTAATAATAATGGGCTTTGGTCAAAAGTAAGTAAATATAAACCATATAATTCAAAATTAGTACTAGAAGATGAGATGTATTATCAAGTGGGAACAGGGGAAAGGCTTTACGTCATTTCATTTGAATTTCTCATTCAAATTGTTCTGAATCTACATATCACATGTGCCCATATCGGGCGAAATAAGCTTTTCCCACTGTTATATAAGCATTTTTGGCACCCTAGGGTTAACCAGGTAATCTCGGATGTAGTGCGATGTTGCCCTATTTGTCAAACACAAAAAACTTATTCATCTCTAGTTACACCTCCAATGCTTAAAATCTTAGCAAACCACCCATTTGATCTATGTGCAATGGACTTGCTGCAATTCCCGAAAACCATTGCTGGCAACAAGTATTGCATGGTGCTCATAGATCATTTCTCAAAGTGGGTTTCCGTGGTCCCTTTATCAAATAAAACCAGTCATACAGTTTCCCAGAAGTTGAAGCACCAAGTACTACCATTTCTTCCAAAGGTACCTTCAAGAATTCTGACTGATAATGGTACCGAATTCGTTTCACAAAATTTTCAACTCGTGCTTCAAGAATATAATATTAAACATATTCGCACTTCACCACTCCATCCGGCTAGCAATGGCATATGCGAACGATTCAACCGTAGCCTAATTCAATTGCTAAAATGCCTGGTTCTTGAGAAACCTACCAGTTGGGATGAGGAACTTGCTTCCTCAATCCTTATTTATAACAATACTTCCCATAGCGCATTACAAATGTCTCCGTCTGAGTTTCTTTTACAGAAGTCACATACACAGGATTCCCATGCCTTTCCTCAATATTGGAAAGATGGAAGTCCTAACTTCAAACCCTTTAAAAAGGGACAATTGGTGGCAAAAAAGGTAATCCATACTGGTCACAGTACTAGTCAAAAGTTTCAAAATAAATGGGAAGGTCCATATACAATAATTGAGGTAAACGAAAATCAAGTGACTTATCTTATCCGAAGATCTAACCATCATTTGAATAGACTCGAGAAAGTCCACTTTTCGCACTTACGAGGGTGGATCGAGATCCCTACCTATCTAAAAAAATATTTGTCTAGAAACATAGAAATTCAAAATCCTTTTTTCAATGAAAATGAAGAAGATGAGGTAGATGATGTTGAAGTCACCAACATCCCGGATGATACTCCACTCTCTGTCTCTGACTCTGGAGTGGCTAGGGAATCTAGAGTTGGGAAAACAGATGAAGAAGAACAAGAATTTGAGGGTTTTGTTGACTGTAATCCGATGTCTGTGGATGAATATCTGAGATTACCAAAGCTTTTGGGGGAAATTGCGCAACTTAATGATCCCAACATGGGATCTCCACATCCCTTAAGTGAAGTTTGGGCTTTAAGGACGAATAATATCAACCGGAAGTGTTCTGAACTTATGTTGCCCTCGTCCCATGAACCCACAAGAATTTCTTTCAAGGAGCAATCCCATATAATAGGAAAACCTGAAAAAATTAACAATATTCCAACTCGGACTCCAGACACTAATACTAGTGAGACCATATCTTATACTAATTCACCTTCAATGGATTATCAAGGTGTATATACACATTCCCATGATTTGCTGTCTCAATCATACTCTTCAGACAAATATATCACTATTAGCCATGTCACAGGGGATCCCACTCTATCCTCGAGAATAAACCCTGATTCAGTGAAAATCCATACTTTCGAGGGCTTCCCAGGAACATCTTTTTTAGATTCATTTCTTGGGTCAAAACACACCCCTCCACTTACTGAAGCCTCACATATTGCTACTCTTGGTGATGCGTCACAGAGGTCTGGGAATGGTCATGAGAGATCCACTGAAACAAATGTGAATACTTCGGGATCTGCTGATTTTTCGGGGTTTAATCAATCTTCTATGAATCTCCCGTCACCTTTATTGTCTTTTAATAACCAAAATTATATGCTGTCTGCAATATCACCGACGGAAACCAGTCCTCCTATTTATATTATTTTGGGGGAGATAATTCGAACACCGAATGTAGATGGAGCTGAATTTAGTTTAGTCCCTGTTGTTGACAATCCATTTAGTACTGTCGCAAATGTGAATAATCAACCATTCACAAGACGTTTAGGCCATGCAATCGACTTGCCATACATAATGTCTAGTCCTTTGGAGTATGTTAGGCGGAATAGACCAAAAAGGTAGAGAACAATAAAATAGTCAAAATTGTAAATAAAAATAATTTTAAGTTGTAAAGATTACCTGAATAAAGAATATACCTGAATTCCCCATAAAATGAAGCGGTAAAAGTTAGATTATCCGATTAAGTTAGATTATCCGAATAAATGAAATTCGAACCCAATCACTTATCACTTTGACTGGGTGAAGCGGGTGTAGCAGATTCTTACTGATGTACAATCGCAGGATAGTAATAGTAACTGTAACTTTCAATAATAACTTCGTAATGCGCGTTTGTTTTGTTCTAATTGTTCAATTTTTTTGTTAGTAAATTAACATATTAATAAATGTGGGAATGGGATTAATTAAGTTTGTCATAGCACTCACTCACACTCACAAATACATAAATATTAAAGGTAAACAAACATTACAGACCATTCACGACGTACAGCTTCACTGATCACACCAGACATAGTAAATTCTATCTAAGGATGCGTTTACAAATTGCTAATATTAAATGTTATGATGTATGTTTTGTACATCAAACTGTCAAGTTGTCAATAAAATTTCCTAAGAAAATTTTCTTTATGGATACGAAAGGATAATAATTGCCCTTGGTATATAATAATTTAATAATTATAAAATATTCCTAATAATATGTTAATAAATACAATAACACAGCTTACCTGTTCCAGTGATCCAACAATTCTATCATAATTGGGATCTTCAGAAATCAACATCTGGAAATTAAAGAAATAAAAGAAACCCCTTCCAAGCTACCCTTGTTAATGGTCGGGGTAAGTTATTATGATGTCTGGACTAAAATGTTTAATTGAATTGATTATTTAAAATAATGTTTAATGAAATATTATAGAGTTGTTAATTAGTCAATTTATTTAAATTTGCTGGTTGCTCCACTGTGGAAAATTTTATAACAAATGTATATTGTTCTTTACAGTCCCGATGCTTACATTACTTGCAATTGGAGCAAGTGAATTAGTCATATTTGAAAAGAATCAGAAGTACCTGAAGGACAAGTATAACCTGAATGTGCAAACAGACATGCGTTCTGGAAGACGCATTGAAGAATGTTTCGATCGGTTAGTCCACCTAATGACCAGAGAAATTGACATAGTCCTCGTATGGGCTTTAACCCCTTTAGCCTGGGAACGTAAAACGATCAATAATGGCCAAAACCAAACTACTGTATTTGCTCCTCGTAAAGATTTTTTTATAAAATTATATTTCTTGAAGTTATATATACATAAAGAAAGCAATAAATTTTTAATTAACTGAGTATTGAAATGTAATAATGGTTTTTAAGTTACTCTACACTTATAACCAAATTCGCATTACAAGAGCTTGGGGAGACGAGTACAAAGATTATCTCAAAACAGACCCTGAATTAAATCCTTACTCCATGAGGAAACATTCTTGTCAAAGTTATCGGAAATTCGAAGATCTGGCGGATTCGTATAAATAGATATTGTTTCATGGTAATCCAGTTTCTTTGTAACTCTATCACTCTTGAATAATCATTATCCTTACCTGTCACTTATTGAATGATCATAGATTTCAAAAGTACACCACTCCAGTCTTATCTGAAAAAATCAAATATAATATTTGATCCCCCAATGAATTCTCGATGGGCTTTCTATCTATCTCTTCGCCATACTCTTCATTTCTCGTAAGAAAATTTTGGGAAATATTAAAATGTTATTGAATTGGATCCATAACATACCTTCCCGGTCAAGTGCATCTCTAATCTTCTCTATTACCCAATCAGCTCATAACTAAAGCAGAGAAAGGGATACATAGGTATTATCTATTCCTGCTATAGACATAATGCATGACAGTAAGCCAACAACCCTGATCCTCTGCACCTCCACATTTGGAATGGAATATGATCTTGCTTCAGAACAACGGCGGTTGCTGGCGGCTGGAGCGGATGTGATGCGGCTCCTTACTTCCGGATATTCAATCCATATATACTCATAAAATAATCCGTTCCGGATTGTCATAGAAGAACCCCTACCTTATGGTTCGCACAAATGGTAATCTACGTGTCCTCATCCAAGACAGGGTGAAAAAAACGGTTTATTTAATTTGTTTTTTTTTTGAAAAAAAAAAAACCACGTTTTTTTTAAAAACAAAATGTTTTTGTTTTTTTTTAAAATTACCCGCCTCTTGTCTTTTTATGTATTAAAGAGTTTTAAATTTAAGACAGTATGTACCAATAACCTTCCGCAGAGCCTAATATGACTATTAATACGAAGATATAAACAGTGTGCGTACAAGTATATATATATACATATAATATATATATATATTATCTATAATGATTATATATTATAATAGAATATATATATATATAATAGTAATATAAAATGATAAAAAAAGGATGGTATAGACAGGTGTTTTGGGCGTGTCAAGAGCAAAATGATGAGGTAGAAGGTGATTGATTCTGTGAGGAGAGAGAGATATAAAGTAATACTTTCTTTAAAACACAAGAGTACCATAAAGTTAATCTAAATTGGTGAGGTGAGATGGATCCGAAGTAAAAAAATATGAATTGATTTGTTTGTGAGAAGGAATTTGAATATGTATCTGATCGTTTAAACTCAGATGAGGTTAAGAAAAGGGATTAAACGCTGCTGATCATTATCTTGTTCTATGGTAAAAATTAAGTTAGTGGGGACTTGGAAGAAGAGGAAGGTGATAAGAGGAGAACCCGTTTTCTATATTGAACAAGGTAAAATATGGAAGTATCGTAAGAACGACTCGCAATATCAGATTGAATGTTGAACAATTGAGAACTGAATGAACGGAGCAAATGAAAGGAGCATCTGTAGCAGGATGCAAAAAAGTATGTGGCTAAAATAGGAAGTAAGAATGATAAACAGTGATGGTGGGAATGAAAAGGGATCATCACAGCCATCGGTAATAGAAAAAGAAGCGTGTTGAACCGTAACGTAAGTAAATGAAAAGTTTCAAAAGATAAGTACATGGCTGAATATATAAGGAGAGCAAAACAAGGATCTCAAAAGATGCATACGTAAAGAAAGAAGAAGAGGTAAATGAACAGTTTGACAGAGATAATGGGGACATACAAGAATAGAAGCTTCGTCCTGGAAGGAGCGCAGAAAGGTAAAATTAAGAAGAGGGAAACCTGCTTTAGAATAACATGAAATAGGGATGTGTATATATGTAATGATGAAAGGTATTGAGTGAGTGGGAAAGAACACTGAAAATCTGTATATGGCAATAATGATGAGGTGATAATGACTTGTGTGTGTGTTTGATGTGCAAGAAGGAATACGTATTTTTGGGCCCGCTTATTAGCCAAGGGCTGGTATGTGTCGGTGATGAAGTTGAAGAAATTGTAAAAGCTGCGGTAAGATAAACTTACGGAGGCAAGATGGGATTGATTGGATCTTCGTAGTTTGTATAAAAGCGTTTATGGAGAGTAACTCGAGGATTGGAAGAGAGACGGCAGTAAAGACATTTATAAAGGTAAGGAGAACGCAAGAAATTTTAAATCGTCGTCTATAGTTTATGAATTTATTATGAAGAATATTAAATCTGGTGTCTTAGGTCGAATGTAAAACGTGCGTCAGCTATAGTGACCGAAGGTACTGATTGCGTAAAGAACAAGGGCGTTTAAGGATAGTAGAGGATGGTGGACAAATCTTACATGAAGCACATAAGAAACATTTGAGAGAACGAATAAATGTATTTAGCTTATGATTGCAACAGGGTGTATTGAATAAGGTTAATTTGGAGAGGCTATGGAGGTGTTAAGTAATAAGTTTGGTGATAGCTTTGACATGAATCAAAAGTAGTATGAAAACCGATAGTGAGTATTGCTGTAAGATTATAAATGTGTCAGAAAGTGATGGTTTAAGTATATAGCGAGTGAGCAGGTTTGTAGTCCCCTGTATTCAAATTTGTATAACCCGGAACTGGTTATGCAAAGACGAATTGAAGTCGCCCCGTGACCAGGAAATGGTTAGAATGAAGGAGATAGAGGACGGCCCTCGCTTATTATCGGGAGATGATTGGTTTTGTGGGCGAATCGAAATAGTTTTAGAGGACGGAAAGTATATTTGGTTGGCGGGGGCGGAAGGAGGTGTGTGGAAATGAGGGGTTGAAAGTAAACATATGATCAATTAGGTTATGGTTGAACGGAAGGACAGTCCCAGTGTGAAGTTATGTTAATTGGTGAACAGCTGTAAAAAGTGTCTAGAGTTTAAATATTTAGGGTAATTTAGGATGTAAAGAGAACGGATATGCAAGTTCTAGTAGTAAACTTGGAATTGCAAAAAGCAAAGTGTGCTGTGCAAATAAGATCGTCTGGTGAATGTAAAAGGGACATACATCCTTTAGTCACTAGGTCTACATAGGTAGTTGTACCTTTTGTTATTGTATAGTAGTAGACTATGCGTACTGGAATAAGGAAGATAGGATCTAAAGCATTTTCCTAGCATGACAATAGGGGCATGCACTAGGTGTGAGAAAAACTTGATAAAAATGATGAATAACATATTAGAAGACTTGGTGGTTGAAAAAAGGGTAAACGAGAGAATAATGAAAAGTATTTTAGATTGGCGTTTGGACATGTGAAAGGAGAAATGAATGTCCGGTTTTTAAGCAGAGTATGTGCATGTGTTGAAAACGACCGCTGGAGAATTCGATAGAAAAAGGTGGCATGTGAGCAGTAAACCGAATGTCTGAAGGAGAGCAATGTGGAGTTTGGCAAGGCGAGAATAAAGGTGCAATATAGGAGAAAATGGCGGGGTTTGTGAAGGGGGTATGTGTGCCCCTGGCAAGGGATGAACCCTACACTTATGATTTACCATCACGTGAGTCCCGCGCAGTCCCGTAGCTATAGGTGGATACTGACTGCGATGAGTCCTTACTAATTAATGAGGAACTGAGCTGGGCTTTGTTCTTTTTCCATTATTTCTCTTGCTTCTTCTTTTCTCTTCCTCTTTTCGCACCTTACTACCAATCTTGGGAAAAAAAGGTATATATATAATATATAGAGTTAATAATCAATAATATAATATTATAATATCTATACTATATATCTATATATATAATATAATATACTATATAATATTATATATATATAATATATAGATATATAATAATATAATAATAATAATAATAATGAATAATAATTAACAGATCATGTGAAATTAATAATTATTTACCCTAGAGCACTAAAAAATCTTTATTAAGCCATAAACTCTACTTAATACTTGTAACCTCTTTAACATATGTATTACTGTTTTAATGCTAAAACCTCCTAAAAGACTTGAATATATATATGAAATAATAAATTTAAAAAAAAAACAAAAAAAAAAAAAAAAAATTTGCCATGATTTTTTAAAAAAAACGTGTTTTTTTAAAAAAAAAAACCGAATGTTTTTTTTTTAATCCAACCTACTCAAAAGAAACCATTCCTGATTTCTCCATATTGCAACAACGTAATCAGCACCCTAACCCATACACTTACAAAATCAAATAACCGACCTAATTCAGTATTAAAAGTTACTATGATAAATTCATTAATCTAGGCAGGCTGGTATTGAACAATCGAATTACCGCAATATGAATCAATCTAGCCAAAGACAGTTATTTCGAAAATTTAGACAAGTTATTGAAGAAGAACAATCTGTCTTAGATACTGTATACACCCATCTACAAAGAGACTAAGGGACATGTTATGAACATTGTAACAAACATTGAAGCAGATGTCATGAAACCATTAACAGAATTAAGAGATTACATATCCAAACGCTCAAATAAACATATTCCGTCGCAACTAAAGTACAAATTTTGTTAGTTTAATACTGTGATAAAGCACGTTTATTTTCTACTTTTTTATGATGAATAAAATTACGGAATGCCATTTTCAATTATGGATGATGTATGTTATTCTATATTATTGGAAGGCGTTACTCTGCCTTGTATATCAATACTTCTTAGATGAGATGAACATATGACCAGAATCACATTTTCAATTATGTTAAGCTTTATTACCTGATTTCAATAACAGTATCAATCCTTTCTGTTTTTCATTCCTCCTACAATGGTTCCTTAACTTTGGTTTTTCAAATCTTTTCGGAAACATTCAGGACACAAACAATTAGGGATTAGTGCATCTTTTCGCCTAGATCTGCGCTTCGAAACATCCTGTTCGAACAAAATGGGGTGGAGGCGTAGATTTGGTGCAGGGGAGAAAGGGATCATACCCCCGAGTTGATAGAATATGGAATTTTATTATTATTTATTCATTTTTCATTTTTATTTGTCTTATAACATTGTTGTCTCCTGAATGCTGAATATATTCCTTTGTCTTTCCATACTGATATAGCAATATTGATACAGTACAAATAAATAAATAAGTAACTTTATTTTAGGACATGGTGTTGAATATAATATTTATAAGATGAATAGTAAGTCAGAGATAAAAATGACTGGAAGCTTGAACTTTTTCAATACCAAGGACTTATTTATTCGTCGAACGTGAGTTAAATTTCGTTCTGTGCAGCTAAGTCATTCATTATTTTACAAATGTAATCATTAATAGGAAATTGATCAATCAATTAGTACATCTTCATTAACTGTTTTTCATATATCGGTCATTATCAGTATTATTTAATTTGTACATCTAAACAACAAGCGTCTATATGTTAAAAGATACTTATTGACCATCATTTTTGTAGGAAAAGAACTAATTCCAAATCATTTATCAGAACAGAAAGAAAGTTCTCCAT
>JABUQX010079976.1:0-27360 GCA_015478945.1 Trachelipus rathkii
ACGGGCTACGAAACCGTATCGTCTGCTGTATGGACTGACATATGGAATTATAGGATATAATTATATGTCAATATCATCTTGCAAGATTACCAATTTTACTTTAGTGAGCAACTTGAAAGAAACTCAAGATAGATAAGCCCTACGAAGCTGTGATCACCTAACAATTTAATCGCACTTGGAAAAGTATACGTAAAGAATACAAGAGTGCCAACACTCAACGGTACCAAGCTGCGTTCTTAATCCCTCGATCGCAGTAGGCAACGTCGTAACAACAACCTCCACTGTCTCAGCTCTCGTACGGATATATATATACTATACCAAAATAATACTTATATCTTGATACACAGAATTATAATAAAATTATGACTAACAAGAAATTTAGGTATAGTAGTACATATATATATTAATTATAATAACTATATATTATAAATATTATAGAGAGAGAGAGTAATAAGCCTAAGAATATTAATAATATATAATAGAAAATAAGATAATCATAAATATTAATTATATAAGGTTCTAAACATATTAAACAAAAACTCCTAGGCTTAGGCTATATATGATAAATATTAAAAATATACTCTAAGTATATTTAGTATATATATAGAGTCTCTATATATTAGTATATACACTAATAAGACAATCGTCTGGAAAGCCGTACTCAATAAAATGAATTAAATAATGGAAGAGTGCCCAGTGCTGTAATATCCTGTAAAATTTGTCGATCAAATGCGAAGCAGCATTGATCAGTATAGTTATGCATACCATGGTTCGACATCCAAAGGCCAAATCAATGATCGCGCGCCAAAAGTGTTAGGCGATATAACAGCGGCCACTCTCTATAAATGTCGGCTGAGCCACTATATTGAACCGATTTTTTCTCTATGATTAAGCATAAGTACGTAAAATTTACGTTCAACACTTCGGAACTAAAATATTACCAAATTACCAAGAAATGATAAAAGTCATAAATTATTACTAGAATCAATGAAATACAATAATAAATAATTTACTCTTACAGAACAAATCATATTAAAGTTCCTTACTTTTAGCTGTAAATATCCTGTATAAAGTACGAAAAAGTACATGAAACAACTTAAACAATTTGAAGAAAAGATTGGCAAGAAAGGAAATCGAAAGGCAATACTCTTGCAAGAAATAGAACCGCTAATTATCATATATATGTATTATGATATTATTATATTGAATATTATATATAATGTATATATTTTTTTATATAATATATATTATATTATTACTTCCCGGAATCATGCCAAACATCTTGAAACTAAAAACTATTTCTTTCAGCAGAAAGATTTAGATATATGGGGCACATATATTATTCGTAGTGAAATTATAATAAGATGATTTTTGTCTGGATATTTTATTGTATGCCTGTATTCTCAAAACATAAAAACCAGTTTTTTAAAAAAAAATATAACCCTCAACTTAGGTCCATCTTCTACTCTCTCTCTCGATCTTCTGGCTCCTTAAGGTAATATTATATCATAGGCCTAGATCATATTGAAATCAAGCATTAAGAAGATATAGTAAGCGAAAATATAATCTAGCATGTTACGAGAAGTCAGGGTGAAACGATCGTAGTTATAGTAAAGCTGAGCAGTAAGACGTCGGAATCACCGCAGATTGAATCGAATAAACTGGGAACGACATACAGGGACGCTCAGAAATATTACTTTAGGTGAATTAGTCAGTACATAGATAGATAATATAAATTATATTATTATTGACTATCTATAAAAATATATAATACAACTATGAATAGAGGGTAATATGAATATATACATACTAGTAAAGTCACTGCACTAGTGTATATATATATAATAATATAATATATATGATATAATAGTATATAGTACCAGAGATAAATCTTATTTTGCGAGAAATATAGGGTCCCACATAAGAATGATAATATTTCGAGTGTACTCTGTGCATAGATGGTATAATGGTGGAGTGGTACATTGTGGGTTTAGATAAACTTTGCGAGCTCTACATAACAGTATTAGTGTACAACTAAATATGGAAATAAAAATCATGCAAATATCAGTAAAACTATTGCACAGAGTGAATCACTTTGGTCATGTGTTCTTCGCACTCAGAAGGACTGTGTTACATCATAAGGTCTTCCTGAAATATCAATAAATTAGGAATTAAATATTCAGATATTATACTTTTTTATAATTAGTATAATATTCCAATATTTATTAGGATGTATTAATCCAAACTATACCATGGTATTAGGATAATCATAACACATAATATGCTATATAAGACTAACGACTATTATCTCACTATTTTGAATCACTATATAATTATAGATAATATATATAATATATTATAGTATTAAAATTAAAAAGGTGTAATAGTCTATTTATAGAATAAATTTGAAGTTATAAATATATATAACTATATATATAATATTATAATATAATTTCCAGTTATAGTATGATAATATAACTTAATTTAACTTAATACTATAGAAATAATATAAAGTATATATAACATTATATATTACATATATAAATATATTATAGAAAGGATGTAGCAAAACCATGAAACTAAATGGGCAAGGTTCTTAAGTTGCCGATGGATACGAAAGTTGGCCACTCAGTTAGTGAAGGTAAAGGAGTATAAAGTTCAAAAGAGCTTGGATAAACGTCTTGTGTGTGGCAGCATTAAGTGGGCAAATCAAATTTATAGTAAAAAAATGTAAGGTCTTCGACCTAACGGTTTCACAAATAAACTTTTTAACTACTGCGAGTGTGAATGGGGATGGCTGAGTTGTGGACCGAAGAAAAGTATAGGTGATATCAAGCATAATTTGAAAATAGTAATCAATATAGCAAGTACTTTGGAATTTTCTCTCACAACTGCTTCAAATAAAAATGCAATGTGTTACAAGACCAAAGAATAATAACGTAAACTGTAGTAATAGCTATGTTAGGCCAATAATAAGAGTATTGCAAGTTTTGGCCCTTATTTAAAGAAAGACTAGATATGCTAGGAAAGTGCAACGTAGAGCAAACCAAGATCAATCGGTGAACGGCGTAAGAAGCATGGGAGAGGCTGAAGCGAGGTTAGGAATGTTTCAGTAAACGACGATTCTCAGAAGGGACAGATAAAAATTCTAACAAAATAACATATCATCTATGGAAATACGGAGACCAATAAATTCCTTATAGTAGAGCATGGACGGGAGAACAGGGGGCATAACAAGATAATTACGAAAGCATGCCATCTTGAAATAAAAAAGAATTCTTTCAGATAGGTACATTAAATTTTGAATGGTTTGCCACAGGAGGTTATAATAATAATAATATATAATATTATATAATATATATAATATCATATATATATATAAATATAATATATATATAATATATAAAATAACAAATAATATATATGAATAAAAATAATATATATAATATATATTAATAAAAGGTCGATAGGGACCGAAACTGAGCGATGACTGCTCCGAAAATGCCACGCCTCGCCACTAATATCAGTTGTATATATATAGTTTATGTATACATATAGTATAGTAGTATACTACGATTAGTGATTGTATAGTCATCAGAAGGCAGAATGAACAAGGTAAATCATAGTAATACATATACTGATAATATAATATATATGTATATTAAAATGATATATAAATATATATAATAATAATATAAATAAATATATAATAATTATATAATAATATTAATATACTAGATAATATAAAATATATATAAGAATATAATATATAATAAAGTATAAAGGATATATAATTTATATATATATAATATATTATAAAATAATATATATTAATAGCGTAATATATTATATTAATTGATATATATATATAAATATATATAATATAATATGAATATATATATACTATAATTATTTATATATATAATATAGTAATAAATAATAATATATAATAAAAAATATAAATATATATATAGTAGAAGAAGTATATATATAATATATATAGGCTAATATTTGATAGTATATATATATATAAATAATAATAAAGAATATAAACTATAAATATAATAATAATATATGTATATAGTATATAAAGAATAAAATATATAAAATATATTGATAATATATCTATATATATATATAGGACGAGACATTAATCATAGTAGAGGATAGAAAAATAGTAATATCAGTAGAATAATATAAATATATATAAGTATATATAAGGTAAATAAATACATAGATAAGTAATAATAGGAAACTGGTGGTAACGGAGATATTTACTGATTAGACAAGTGAATATAGTAAGATAGTAGAATAACTAAGATAAATTATAAGGTAATGAAATCAATTAATTACATATGATATATAGATAGAGTAATAGGCTATATATACATATAAGCTATATATCGAGAAGGATAAACGAAGAAAGCTCATAATAGTATAAGATACTAATAATATAGTAATATATAATATAATATATAGAGAAATATTATGATATATAGCGTATAAAAAAATGCCAAAGTAAGAAATATAATAAAATAAATATATAACTAATAAATAATATAGTATAATATTATAATATATATAATATATATAAATATAATAGTATATATTAATAATACATAAGATTAGGTCTATATATAATATATATATAATATTAAATATATATATATAAATATAATATAAAATAATATATATAAATATATATAATATAAATATAGATATATAAATATAATATATAAATATATTATAAATAAATAACACAATATATATATATATATATATATAAATATAATAATATAATATATATGATTAAAAATATAATAATAATAGAGAAATATAAGATATATACATAATAAATATATTTATATAATGTAAATATTATATAATATATATAATAACATAAAGAGCTATATAATATTAAATAAAAAGGTTTGAGATAAGTATAAGTATATAATATAGTACATATATATATAAATATATATATATAATTATATAATAATAATATATAATAAGATGAGTAATATATATTACTACTATAAGTGCTATAGTATGGATAGCTATCTATCATAGATACTATGATGAATATAATCTTAGTATAGGTCATAGCATATAAATTATATATGGTAGCTATAGTATATAAAATAAATACTATGTATATAACGTAACTATATAATTTATGTTTAAAATACTGATTGAAGATTCAATTAATATAATATATAATATGAGCTTATCGTATGTAAGGAACAAGTATTATATAGAGAAATAAAAGAACTATATATAATAATAGATAATAAATATAGAAGTACAATATATAAATATATATATAAGATTTATAATATATATAAATAATATTAAATATATATATATAGTAATAAATGAAAAATATATAAAATATATAAATATCTATGAAAAGGCGACGAGAGTGCTTAAGGCTATTTATCCGAGCAAACCCGTTTTTCTAAGACTCTATCTTTATTATATATATATATAAAGACGTATAAATAAATAATATATATATTACGAAAGTAATATTGTCCAATCTCAGCAAAGAACCGGTTTTTCTTTTATAGTCTCTATATTTTCATATATATACTATATATAAAATAAATAATAGATATTATATAAATTACTATAATATAGATAAATATATACTATAGTATAGTATATATATAATATATTAATTATATATATAAAGTTATATAAATATAGAATAATATATTATACACTATATGATCTAATAAATATTAACTATATAATATAACTAACTATATATTATAGATATATATATAGATAAATATAATAATACGAGTATATAATACTTATATACAAATATATAGTATATAATATACTATAATAAAGAATAATATAATAATAGAAGATAAAGAGAATAATAATATAGGATATAAATTATATATGAATATATTATAATAAGAATAAAATGAGATACTTAAAATATAAAAGATAACAAATAGATATATAATAATCACTTAATATTAGATATAATATATAATATATAATATAATAAATTATCTACGATATATATATTATAGAATAATATATATATAATAATATTATATATACTAGTAGAGTAGATATAATATATATATCTATATTTATATATACATGTATATATAATAAAGATACATAATATATATAGTAATATATATATATATATTTATAGGGTGATGGGGAGAACGGCCTACTCCCAGGAGTGGAATTGGTACGCAGGAATAACATGAAAAAAGAATCATATCTTTTCTGAATTTCATATGTAAAATCTTTAACAAACATCTATCTATATTCAACATAACATAGTCAGGTATCATAAGTCATTGAAATAATATTTCGAAAATACCGTCCTTGATTTACGGCTTCGGTCGCAAGGCTTTCTGTTGCTCGCCTGGATGTTCTTGGCTCATAACAGCCCTCCAGCAATTTGAATACGTCAAACGCATCCAGAGTGCCAGTTTAGTCATTTTGCGACCACCCATAACAATAAGCTAGACTAAAGTGAGGCGGAGATTTAGGAGCCTAACTAACAATTGGACACCCGCACACCTCTAACACTCTGAAACCCGTCCAATATTGACCTGACGAGCGAAATTTGCGGGAGCTCATCATACTAAAGTATATATGCATCTGATTTTAGACGGAACAACTATAAATGTCCTGTAATCATTAAGTAAAAATCGAAGAGTGGTCTCCTGGGAAGGATTTCCAAATAGTGAACGGGTCAATTAAAACTAACCATCTACCAAACCACACCACACGTTATCAAAAATAATTTGAAAATTGCGCTCAACTGTTGCGGTGGGGGATTCGTATGCTCACACATGACTGTTGCCGATGATAGAAATCGCTGGTCGTGGGTGAATGTTGTTTATCCGTGAGTAAGCATATCTAAAGATACAACACGAATCATTATATCCACCGACAAAAAATTCCTTGAGCGTGACTATAATCCCCGGTTGAAGGTGTTAGACTCTCTGAACACGTATGCGTATAGCCTTGCCATGAAGTTGTTATTACTCTCTGTGAATGTTCAAGCTGAAAACAACTTGAGGCTGTCGTTTGATTTCTCACTGACGATCAAGAATAGTCTTCCTCTTACATCTAAACCTGGAGAGACTCGCGGACGTGTATGAGTATGGCGAGGGCGTCGGGTAAGAGGGGGGGCTGGAATGTACCCGTCCAGATGATATAGGAGCGAGAGATTTCGGGAAGGAATGCAATAGACAGAGCGACGGGGGGGATGAGCCGAGAAGTCTAAAGATTGGGAGAATACCATATTAATCAGGGGCCTCCGTCGAGGTGCTAGTAATCCGGCAGAACGGTTTCTCATGCTGGCGCGTGAGTATAGCGATAGAGGAGCACCATCGTCTGCTCAGCGATATCGACTGTTTTCCGAACTTCCGAAGATGGCCCTGAGTCGGGAAGTGAACAGAGAACTTAAATGGGCTACAGAGAAAATAACAAAAGGAAGCAATAAGGACCGAATCAGAAAAATCGAGAACGTGAAAAAACGATAATCCTCTTAACACAAAATCTGACTCCATATAGGAAAGTTTTTATGACAATTAATTATATATGTGTTGGTATGTGAACTCTTTAGCCATGTGTGTGTTGTCACTGTATGGTGTGTTTGTACGTGTGTGTGTGTTTGTATATGTGTGTGTGTGATGTCCTATAATTACTATGAGAAAGCCATTGACAAAGAAAGTATTTACTGGTTCATTCTAACACATAGTATGTTGGTGGACAGAAAGAGAGAGAGAGATGAGAGAGAGGAGAGAGAGAGAGAGAGAGAGAGAGAGAGAGAGAGAGAGAGAGAGAGAGAGAGAGAGAGAGAGAGAGAGAGAGAGAGAGAGAGAGAGAGAGAGAGAGAGAGAGAGAGAAAAAAGAGAGAGATGGATGATGGGATTAAAATGTTTTGAGTGACATTACGCGCTTTTGAGAGAAATACTGCAAAGGAGCGTGGGAAAGACCAAATCAAAAGATTAGAAGCTGTTTTGCAGTTGTTGTTGTTGTTGTTGCTACCGTTGCTGTAGCTGTTGTTGTTGTTGATGTTTTTGTTGTTCATGTGTTCTTCTGTTCTCTATATTGTTCGCTACGGGGGACTTGTTCATCATCTTTCTCGTTCATCACGGTTTTCATACAATTATTGTTGAAAATATTTACGTCAACGCAAACTTGGAAGAGAAGGATTTAATGATTAATTTAGCGTACCTGTAAATGGGGGACAGGACTAAAAGTTGCTCCAGTTGTAGGGTACAGCGCGATGAAAGAAAACAACAGCATACAACAACAATAAAACAGCCAGTACATGTAGCATTAAAAGCACTTGCAAAATTTCATTTCTCTCTCTTCTCCTCTCATCCGCATCTTATATACTAATAATATATATTATTATATATATATATATTTATAGATATATATATATATATATATATATATATATATATATATATATATACATATATATTATTATATTTATTATATATATATAAATAACTTCTCGTTCGATGGAAAGATGCTGAAGAGCAGAGAACCAAGATATAGAGAGAAGAGAAAGAGAGAAGAGAACGGAAGAGAGAGAGAAATAAATTTTGCAATGCATATTTATAATCGCCTGAGGTGTTGCGGGGCTGATTGGTGAGCTTGTGTTTCTTGTCATCCTGTTTGTACCCTACAACGGTAGGCAACTTTACCTGTCCCCCATTTACAGGTACGCTAAATTAATCATTAAATCCTTCTCTTCCAAGTTTGCGTTGACGTAAATATTTTCAACAATAATTGTATGAAAACCGTGATGAACGAGAAAGATGATGAACAAGTCCCCCGTAGCGAACAATATAGAGAACAGAAGAACACATGAACAATTAAAACATCATCAACTACGTCATCAACACTAATGGCAGCAACGACAAACAAAACGTCAAACAGCATTCCTTTGATATTAATTAGCTTGATAAGGACACCCAAGTTGAAAAATTATTTCCTTCAAACGCGCATAATGACTCTGTATACTTTCTATATTAAATGCAAGCATCTCATCTCTCTCTCTCTCTCATCTCTCTTCTTCTCTCTCTCTCTCTCTCTCTCTCTCTCTCTCTCTCTCTCTCTCTCTCTCTCTCTCTCTCTCTCTCTCTCTCTCTCTCTCTCTCTCTCTCTCTCTCTCTCTCTTTCTTCCAATTACATTCCCAATCAATTTTACTTTCCATTTTTCTAATTTTCTTTGTCAACGGCTTTCTGATTTTAATTATAGCACACACACACACACATATACAAACACACACACACGTACAAACACACACACACGTACAAACACACACATGCTAAGAAGTTCACATACACACATATATAAATTTAGTGTCATAAAACTTGTCTATTTTGCTGTTCATATGAAAGGGTTAGTGGATTTTCCGATTTTTTCACGTGACCCAAATAAATGTTGGTTCTCGTCTACTACTGAAAGGTACTCTCAATGACCCAGACTTTTTTAATATTATCTCAGATAGAAAAAGAAAAGGCCTACATGTTAGCCCCCAGAGTTGGATAACACCAAAATTGGATCTAAATTAAAAGCTGATATATTCCGAGATGATAATTTTTTAAATTTTGAGAAATTTTTTCTTTATTATATAAATTACCGCTGAAAATAATGATATCATGGACATGATTACTGTAGAGCAACTGAGTTGCAATGCAAATGGATAGGGTTTGGTCCACCTTGCTGATGCTTGATAGATTTTTCTAATGTCTGAAGTTCAACTTTTACTATCTATTATGTGGTAGATTTTATTTATACACTCCTTACTGGACCCGCCCTGCCCGTATTTTGTAACCTCGAATTAAAAATTTGCTAACCATACTTTGCTAAACTTCAAAAACACTATCTAATCAATTATAATCATACGGAGACAAACCATTATCGAATTAAAACCTTTCAGGGACGCAAAAAACCGCCAGAAGTATTGAACTCCTCTTCGAAAGTAGACTCTCTGACTTAGAGCATAAGCTCTCGCATCTGACAAATATTCCATCGCCGAGAAGAAGTAATATATGAGTTCGCAGCAGAACCGATCCCCAATACATCATTTACAGCCCCCCTACTTAACGATCGAGGGCAAAAGAATCATGACATCAACACGAGCGGCCAAAATCAGTTATTTCTAAAACCTGCGCGAACAAGGTCCATGACCATAATGAACCATGTATTTCATCCGAAAGCGAAACGGCAATCTCAAACAAAAAGAAAAGCCAGGGCTCCAAAATGTTTATGGGTGCATTGCAGCATACACAGAAAAGTATTGGCCATAAAATAAAATGTCAATGCTTTTGCAAGCTGCTATGCAAGAGTATATAAAATTTATAAATGTTATTAAACATCGTCCCCTGAATTCCAGGTTGTTCACTGCATTATGTAAAGAAATGGGTAGTGAACATGAGCATCTTCTTTTATATTCCGAAGTATGATGGTTATCCTGAGAGAATGTTTTGAAGAGACTTTTTGAAATGAGAGAAGAAGTTTTAATGTTTTTAAATCAACGTCACCCAACGGCTAAGGTTGCAATATTTGAATTTAATAATAGTTTTTGTGATGTTAATTGGTTGATTAAGTTGTCCTACCTTTGTTTGTGACATTTTTTATTTTGTAAATAAATTAAATCTTTCGTTACAAGGCAACAATGTAACTGTTTATAAAGTGCAAGAGAAGATGGAAGCTGCAAAATAAAAAGCTCTGTCTGTGGACCCATCATGTGGAAACAGGAAATCAGAATCCTTTTATGAAGCTAACTAACTGAAGGGCAAAAGGAGTACGACATTAGTTCCATACCCGATAAAATCTCAGCTGCTCTCAAGGAACATCTGATAGGATTGCAGACAAATCTGAGGGAATATATTCCTCCAATCTATTGGAACAAAGCATGGATAAGAAACCCTTTCATAATTAATATATAATCAGAGACTGAATTATTGGATTCAGATACTGAATCCATAATTGAGCTTAAAGACAGCTTCGACAAAATACCATTGATGGATTTATGGCTATCCTGTCGTCAAGAGTATCCATTTTTTTGCACAAAGACAATAAAGTTTCTAATGCCTTTTGTTACAACTTACAAATGTGAAACAGCCTTCTCGACACTTATTTTACTAAAAAATAAATACAGAAACCGATTAGTTGTCGAACCAGATTTAAGAATAAAGTTGTCACCTTTTTCTGCGTACTTGAAATTTCTAGTTGACGAGAAACAACATCACACCTCCCATTAATACTTTTTATTGTTTTACATTTTTTGTAAGCAATTTTAATACTTTAATAATGAATGAAATAGCTTTGAACAATAAAATTGGCTTCATTTTACCAATAAACCATAAATATGAAAGAAAAATATTAATATAACCAGGTCACGAAATAAATGTTTGGGAAAATCTGATTTAGAGATTGATTGAGGGTTTGAAGATTAGTGCATTTTAAATAAAACCAGAGCTTGAAAGTATTGCAGGATACTGAGGTTTGATCTAGAGTGAAAGATCTTTTATATTTGGGACAAGTAAGAACTCTCTCCCGCTAAATAGGAGGAGTTGGAGCGAACACACCTTTTTAATTTCCATGGTCCAAGCCGATTTTAATGAAACTTATATGAAATGATTAAATTGAGCTAAATAGAAGAAAAAACATATAAAATATAAAGAATTGACTCTTAAAAAGTTATGTACCCAATCCCACTGGAAAAAGGCATGTTCCAAAATTTAATATTTGCAGGGAAATCAAATTTGAAGATAAAAAGGCATGGTACACAAACATATATCTATGGGGCTCTTCCGACCCCCGTACGAGCCCGACCCATGAGTTTGGGTAAAATAGAAAGAAATATTTCCTTAACATAATGATAATAAAGAAGTGCATTCAAGGAAACCTTTAAAAAGGCTAATTTCAACATAATATATAAGTGCATTAGGAAACTTTAAAACTAATTTCACTTTCATATATGAAATTTTGAGACCATAGCTTTTTAAGGATAATCTATCGAATTTATTTAACGTTTTTTCTTCTCTACAGTCATTTTAAATTTTATATAAGTTATCATAAAAATCGACAGGGGGTCAGCTTGGATAGCCGGCATGTAATATCGACATATAACAGAAATATATCACTTGACGGGCAGCTAATTCACTAATTATATGATGATATGTGTATATATAATATAGTATAGTATATAGGTAGAGATAATAAAAATGCCGTGTAATAATATATATAATATATATAGTATAAGTATATATATGATATTAGTGTTAAGTGAATAATAATATTAATTATATAAACTATATTAAGATATATATACTAATATATAGTCAATAAATACCAAAATAGGGATGAGATATTGCTTATATATATATAATATATATATTATAATATCATATAATATATGTATATATATACCATACCTAATATAATTGTACTGTATAGTATTATATAGATTATATATAAATATATATTATATACGTTATATACGTATTATATACGTAAATATTATAGTAATTAATTATACTATAATCATCACGCACCTCTCTCGCCAAGACTGGGGGTAAAGTGCGTAACATGTACTAGAAAACAGAAAGCAGTAGAAGAATATAACGGCACGAGTCGAAAAGAAGAGCCCCAGCTTTACAGCCTCCTTTATACTCTTTTAGTGAGAACTCGTCGCAGCATGTAAAATCCACCCTAGAACTTACGGGACCGCGAGCGGACCTCACTATGACATCTCGTCAATGTAAGTTTAATCCTTGCCTAGGGTGGCAAGCAACAATACGCCGCGTCCACAAAACCTGCCATTTACTCTAGCTATGCAACCTTTCTTCTGCGCCTCTTCAAGCCTCAAGTTTCTCTCCTCAGGCATTCCTTATTGATCTCATCCGACTTTTGTTCGGATACTTCCTCGCCAGACGGTCACGCTTCGCCGAAGCACATTCACCATTATGAGGAAATGATCACTCATTGCTTAAGCCACCGACTATCTTCCATCCTTTCCACATGACCAAACATCTCAGCATACTTTAGAGTTTTCATCTTCTTTAGCCTCTTTCTTCACACCTCACACTCTTTAATACATTTCTCATTTTATTCAATTCTTCTCACACGCTAACATCCGTTAGATTATGCAGGGCCTGAACTATTGTACTTTATCTATATCTCGCCTATGGCCAGACATAGTCTCAGCTACTATATCATTAACCAGGGAGCCACCCACCAAAAATACCGCTCCTGTACAAACCATAAGCGCACTCAAGACGTTAGTCCGCTTTACATTCCCACGCCATCGATTTATTGGCATCAGCGCCGCGTGCCTGCCATTCATCTGACCGCAACTTCCTAGCTACACTCTGGCATCACTACCGTTCACTTTTCACCACATAATAATCCTAAATTTTAAACTATTGACTCTAAACTCAGGCGCTTGTTCACAGCTCTACGCATCTACATAGGCTTACACCACAAGACTGTCTCACTCACCAAACCCATAACCTTACTCTTGTCTAACGTTTACTAGCACACCACTCCTTTTGAGCAGGCACCCTGATTAAATCTCGTCTATCAATCCTGCTCAAGACTCTCTTCAGATTCGTGTTCACAAAAAACCAAATCATACCGCATATAATAAGTAGAGCGCCACTTCTTCGCATTCGCTCCATCATTCTAAACACATCTCCTGCCGCCCCTATCTAAGTTTTTCATAACGGGCCCTCCATAAACAAATTGAATAACCAGGAGACATAACACATCCCTGTCTCAGTCCGCTATTAATATTAAAAAAACGGAATGCACTTCGACTCCATTTATTTTGAAGCTACGCTTACATCGTCGCCTCCATATGTTTTTGATTTCATTCAGTTTTGGAAGCCTACCACGCAACACCATAATATACTAATTGAAACACCGTCGTAGAGGCTTCCGCTATTAATCCTATCATACGCCTGATTCAAATCCCTAAACGTAAATTACATTTTTCTTCTTCTCTCTGCATTTTCCTCGATCATTTGTTTTCAATGTAAGATTTGATGCGCAGCACATCTTCTACACTATCCAAACGCACCTTGTTCTTTTCACCATCAGTCCTTCAGCTAACTTGAGTTAACTTCTTTTGAAGAAAATACAGCATATATCTTCAGGCTGCAATAAAAGTATTCATCATACCTAATTCCCATATAATTTCTTCCTACAGTTACTCTTATCCCCGCTTACCCTTACATAGGGGACCTTGACTAGACTTTCGGGCATCCAATCACTTGGGACTATACCCTCCCCATAAACGCTTTGTTTAACAGATTCCAAATCCAACATCAATCCAGCGTCTGCGCCTCCGTTCTTGATCCATTTCACCAGTAATTTCATCTATACCTGCAGATTTACATTCTTCATCCTTCTCACTCTACCTACATTACCTCATCTTTACTAATACCTCATCGCCAAAATAGCATATTCCTTGCTTGCATCATTAAATAAACATATACAATTTTCATAAGTTTGATGTAATATAAAATAAAATATTTCCACTTTTAAAGTTTGCAACAATAACTATATGAAGTTCTCAAAATCTTTGTTAACAGGTAATTCATATTCATGTATTCTTAGCAGATTCTCCGCGCTATTCTCATGCTTAACGTTACGCCGGTTCCTTCAGAAGAGTTTCGCAATTCGCCTTGTAAGTCCTGACTCATTCTCGCGTCCAAAACTCTTCATTAACTCTTTTTTCGGGCTCCTAACGATGGGCATTCTTTAGTATTCGCTTTTTTCGCTCTGTATATAATTATATATTCAAAAACATCTTCTCTTGAGGAAAACTCGTGGGACTCGTCATAAATACACAATTCTTGAAACTTTAACCCTCTTCCAACGCCTCTTTACCCAGCCTTCATGCACTGTTAACATTTTAAGCTATCCTACTCTTAGCAGCACGCCACCATCTTCTTTTGCAGCTACTAACAACGCGCTTCTCTTCATTTGCTTCGCAGATTTGATCAGTTTCAGCTTCGCTCAGCAATTCAATCTAATTTTACTTGCAAGACTCTCTAAATTTATCCTTCATTTCCTTTGTCACTTAAGCTTCGCTTATTAATCGATATCACTTCGGCTATATTTCCCTCGTATTTGCTCGAATCCAACCAACTTGATTTGAGCATAGACAACATAATGATCCTGATAATTCCTTGCTTAACCCCCTCACTGATTTAACTTCCAACACATACTTCAGCATCTCCTTCTTCAACCAAACACAAAATCAATCATATTTTTTTCACTTCGATACAATCTCTACTACACCAACTCCAGTATTTATAAATACTCTTGCGTTTAAAGAAAGTATTAATTTTAACACATATTTCTCTCACAGAAAATCATCACCTTCCTATCATTCTCATTTTCTCGCTCAACCCCATATTTTTTCCTATAGCAATATATATATTCCATTCCTTTTTTGAAATACTCATGCCAACATTTAAGTCACCACGCAAAACAATCAATCTGCAGCTCCTACTCACCCCATCCAAAACGATCATTCGGATTATTCCAGAAAATGCACTCTCTTCAACATTATCCCTCCGATGACCATATGTTCAGCAACCACGCATACCTTGACTTTTTCAAAGAATTCTAGTATCCTCACACACACAAAATCTAGTCATACCAGTGCCACACAAGTCATTCTCATCAGAATTGCGCAAGCTCCTCTCTTCCTCTCATATTCCTTTCGGCACACCGACACACACACATTTCACAACCACACCACATACTTCATTTTCACACCTTAATACTCATGTTCACCGTTTCCTTTTATCTTTGTTTCAGTCACTAGCAACCACTCATTTGCCCTTTCTAAATAGCATATAATACCTCTCTGCCCTTTGCGCTCAACATTTATCTTCTCTGTAGTTCCATGTACGCATAGCGATTCATACATTTTTTTCCGCTCCGAAAGGTAGAAGCCGCTTAGCGGCAGATCCACTGACCTTCTTCGCCAGGCATGCATTAGCATTCCTTGCAGAAGATAAGAGGTAGGTAGTGGGCAGCCAACCCACTACCACCGTCCCTTAGTTGCCTTCTAACGACACGCAGAGCATACGATGTGGGCAATTCTTTCTCTCCCACCCATAGGGAAGGGATAGGAATGTCTCTAAGATGTTGTCTAGAAAGGGTGTGGATATCAATGTATGGTGTATATGATATATGGACTAAAAGATAGAGAGTGTCTGCTAGATGTTGTCTGGGGATGAGTGTGGAAATGAAACCATAAAAGAATAGGCGACCGCATTAGGCAGTGCGAAAATCATGGAGCCCTAATACCATACGAGGTAAAATGGGAGGAATTTCAACGCGCTGGCTGGTAGGCGCGCTAAAACGCTCTATCCTAGATATATAATATAGTATACGCCTAAACTATATTATACGTAATACTATAATATACCTTATATATATATATACATATAGATATTAGTGATATACGGGTATATACTATATATATTATTATATTATATATATTATATAGTTATAATATAATACATAAGTTATAACAATGTACTATACAGTATAATATATATATACTATAAAATAGCACTCCTAAGTTTATTCCATATGCGCTATAGAATCACAAATATAAAATCACAGTAAAAAAGTAATATATAACAATAAACAAATAAATGCTAAATTCTCGAGGCGCTTATTCGTTCCGGGGAGGGGAATCGGGGACGCTTATCAACGAATACACACACAAAAGATACGATGGGTGGTAAGGCGAAAATTCCTGATGATGATTACTTTTCTAAGTTGGTTTATTAAAGAATGAAGACAAGCCATCCTAACATAAGGCTAAACAATAGACCCCATTTCATATGCCTACCTACAACAGATATACCCCTTGCTATCTCATTTACTATAGAAAAACCCCCCCAAAGACAATACACTCCCTTTTAGAAACCCTCATAGCACACCAATCTTGCCCCCCCCCGCAATAAACTACACTTGCTAGCCGTATAAAACAAACGCGCATCTCTCAACGGAATGGCGCTACTATTTCATAGTTTCTGCCCACTCTAAGCACAAAATAGGTTGCTACCTATTTGCTCTCTTCCTTTAGGCTTAAGGCCTTAAAAATCTGTTCCCCTTCCCCCCCCCTTTTTGAACATTAAACTCAACTTCCTACGCACCACGTTCACCAAATATTATTTGCCCAAACACATACTTTCCTCTTGCTTACAAAAAAGCTAAACTTAATTTTACAATAATACATCTTTTACAAAGTAAGCCCTTTAACCCATTCCTCCGCATCCGCAACCACAAAAGATAAAAAAAAGCTCTTCCTAACATTACTGTCTTGTTACCGCTTCCAATAACTCCCACTAAGCAAACCTCCTCACCCCCCAAACCTCAATTCACCGTCCATGAACAGCCGTGTACAGGTAGCCCTGTGTAACTGCGACTCCGTTTATATAGGAGAAACCAACAATCTTACAAGACGAAAATATCAATACACATATGACCTCCGGATCGACAATCAAAGGAACAAGGGGAAATGCATTTCTTTGCCTGAAGGCCAAAGCGATGATGGTAAAAGCAATATCCATTAGGATATTGTTTAGGGCCCGGGGTGGGAGAACGATCGGAAAAGCGACGGCCAGAATTTGATCAGTTACGAGAGCGGGAATCCCTCTGCGCTTCTTTAGCATGGGCAGATTATACGAAGAAGTTCTGCGGCCTTGACGTCCGCCATGCCCAGCTCTACAAGTAGAGAGACTGGCTTCAATTGAGGGGCAGAAAACGGGAAGTAGAGAGACTGGCTTCAATTGCAGAAAAACGGGTGGAAATAAGATCGAGAGAGGCACTATAAATAGCCGAAGGATACGAAGTAGAAGAAAACACCGGATAAGAAGAAGCAGCGGAAGGAGTAACAACGGTGGAGGAAAGTGAAGAGACAGCAGTGGAGGGAGGAACAGGAAATAGTTGAGGAAAAGGAACCTGAGAAATCGCAAGGGACGAAGAAGAAGGAGGGAGAGCAGATTGCATGACGGCATGGAGGGGGGGAATCACAGGAGGGGCAGAGACAGTTGAAACGGAAGAGGTGTCAGGCTCAGAAGTGCGCAGAAGACGATCTGCCCTCTCTGCTACTTCCTGTAATGAAAGAGCAGGGTCCAGAGATGCAAGAATATATTGCAAAGACCTCGGCATCTTCTTTAAGAACAGGTGGCGGACAATGCCAAGCTTCTGCTCCGTAGGAGGTCCGCCCAATAATGACAACATCTGTACTAGAAGATCAGAAGGCTTCTGATCTCCCAGCAAGGTGTTGCGCAGAAGCTCTTCGTATTTCGCCTCCTGCGTCGCTGCTAAGCAAGAGATCAAAAGATCACGAAGAGCAGTGTAGGGGTGGAGGAAGAGGTCAAGGTTTGAAGGGAATCTCTAATACGGAGAGAGAGACTTCTTCAGGAAGAAAAGACAAAAGCAATACCAAACTTTGTCTTTTCGTCCCCTACCACATGCAAAATAGCATCCGCTAAGCTGAACCAAAGTTCAGGTTGGTGGGGGTAAAAGGGAGGAAGGCGAATATGATGAGAAGGAGAGGAAGTAATAGGAGGGTCAGACATAACGAAAGCAGAGGAAGTTAGAAGCAGAAAAGAAATTGTGATGGAAGAGAAGTAGGTAAGGAAAAGGACTAGGAAAAGGAAAAATAAAAAAGGTAATAAACACAAATATGAAATGAAATGTGAGGAAACACGGTCTCACTAAAGCAATAATACCATAAATATGAACCCTCTGGCTCTTTTTTTTTCTTCGTGTATATTACGCGCTATACCCCCAATCCGGGGGATTCCGTGTATGTTACAATACCCCAATCTGGGGGAAGGTTTGTTTCCGTGTATGTCGCACAATACCCCAATCTGATAAGGGAAGTTACATATATATATATATATATATATATATATATATATATATATATATATATATATATATATATATATATATATATATATATATATATATACTATGTGTGTTCTTTCTTTAACATCTTATCTAATTGCGATTATTATGCAATATTTAACTTCTATCTATATATATATATATATATATATATATATAATGTAATAATAATGTAATAATAATAATAATAATATGTATGTGTATATATAATAATATAATATATAATAATAATATTTTCAATATAATAATAATAATAATAATATAATAATAATAATAATATTATATATACCAAGTAATATAATAATAATAATAATAATAATATGTATAATATAATAATAATAATAATAATAATAATATATGTATCAATAATAATATATAGCAACCTTCAATAACAACCAACCAACCAATAATAATAATAATAATATCAATAATAACAATATATAATAATACGGTAATAATAATAATAATATGTAATAATATAATATAAATATAATAATAATAATAATAATAATATATATATAATAATAATATAATAATATATAATATAATATAATAATAATAATATATGTTTTAGTATTGTTTACTTTCGCTTTTCCCGCTTGAGCGGGGTAGTGGTACGTACAGCCTCTCTCATTCACACTTCCTCTCATCTCGCCCTCACCCACCTCCTCCACCCCCCTCTATCTCTCGCCAACACCCTACCCTCTTCCTCCCTCATCCCTCCCTCCTCCAACATCTCCTTTATTCCATCCATCCACCTCCTTCTTGGTCTCCCCCTTCCTCTCCTTCCTATCACTTCCGACTCCCCAAACTCTTTTAACCACTCTCTGTTCCTCCATTCTCACTAGATGCCCATACCATCTTAACATTCCCTTCTCCGCTCTTCCCACCAACCCATTCCTCCAATCACATCTCTCCCTCACCACCCTATTCCTAATCCTCTCCCTTCTGCTAACCCCACAAACCGCTCTCAACCCCTTCATCTCAAATACTTCCAACTTCTTCCTGGACCTGGCATTCAACCCCCACGTTTCACACCCATACAACACCGCTGGTACACAAATTTTTTCAAACATACTTATCTTAACTTTCTGTGATAAATCCCCCCCTTTCCATAATTCTCTCAGACCACTCAAAGCTCTCATTCCTTCTCCTACTCTATGTTCTATCTCCTCCTTCATCCCTCCCCCCTTACCCAAGTCCATCCCTAAATATCTAAAAATCTTTACTTCTTCCAATACTACACCCCCTACTCTAACCTCTGACCCCTCCCCTCCTCTCTTTCCTCCTCCTCAAACACTAACACTTTACTCTTACCTGGATTTATTTTAAGCCCCTTTTGTCCACACATTCTCTCAAACTCCCTCACCAAATACTTCAGCCCTTCCGCGTTCTTCGCCACAAGGGCAGTATCGTCCGCAAACAGTATCATGTTCACTTCCCTTCTATCCCCATTTGTCAATTCCACCCCCTCCCCTCCCTCACCATTCCTCTGCAAACACTCTCCATAAACAAATTGAATAGCCACGGCAACATTACACACCCCTGCCTCAATCCTCTCCCTTCCTAACACTCTCACACACATTCTACTATTCCTATAAAAGGCCCTAATACCTTTACCTAATTTGCCCCCCACTCCATTTTCCTCCAACACCCTCCACAATTCCCCCCTCTTCACTCTATCATATGCTTTCTCTAAATCTAAAAAACACCCATACACTTTCCCTTTCCTCTCTATACTTTTCTCCACAAGCATCTTTAGTGTAAACACTTGGTCCACACACCCTCTTCCCTCCCTAAATCCTCCTTGTTCTTCCCCCCTTTCCCCTCCGTTAAACCTCTCACTCTCTCAATCAATATTCTCCCATACACTTTCCCTACCACACTTAAAAGACATATACCTCTATAATTCCCACATTCCATCCTATCCCCTTTCCCCTTATACAGGGGAACCAACCATCCTCCCAATCCTGTGGTACCTCACCACTCCTCCAGCATATATTATATAACCTATACAGCCATTCCTCCACCCCTATACCTCCCTTCTGCAACATTTCCATTCTCACACCATCCAGACCTGCGGACTTCCCTTTTTTCCTTTATTCAAGGCCCTAATAATTTCCTCCATTTGTATTTCATCCTCCCCCTCCCTCCCCACTTCACTCCCCATCCTCACCTCTTGCAAATCTTCCTCCCTTCCCCCACCCACTTCATTCAATAATCCACTAAAATACTCCCCCCACCCCTTCCTCACCCTATCCTCACCTCCTATCCACTCCCCATCTCCTCCTTAAACCTCTCCCCCAACCCCTCTTTCCTCTTCCTTTTTTTATTAACTTCTTTCCAGAACATCTTACTCCCCGATTCAAAATTTTCCGTCACTTTTCTACACCACTCATCTTTTGCTCTTCTCTTCGTCCTCTCCACCGCCCTCTTTGCTTCCCCTCTAACCCTTCTATATTCCTCCCAGCTTTCCTCTCTCCTACTTCCCAACCATTTCACATAAGCCTCCTTTTTTCTTTTCACCACCTCCTTCACCTCCTCATTCCACCATTCACTCCCTTTCCTTCTGCTTGCACCCACCCTTTTTACTCCACATACCCTTCTAGCCTCTTCACATACTGCCTCTTTAAATCTCATCCACTCCCCCTCCACCTCCCCAATTTCCGTCCCTCTCACTTCTCTCCACCTATCCTCCATACCTCTCCTAAACTCCCTCTTGCACACTGTCTCCTCCAATTTTTCCACCTTTATCACTTCTACTCTCCTCTTTTCTCCCCTTTCCCTAACCATCACCTCTCCTCCCACCCTTATCCTAGCAACCACCAAATAGTGATCCGATATCCCCCTCCCCGCCCCTCTAAATACATTTACATCTAGCAATCTGCCTCTATCCTTCCCATTTACACACACATAATCCAGTACCGCCCTCCCCCCGTTATCTCACTCTTCCATGTATACTTATGATTCTCACTTTTTTTTGAACCAAGTATTCCCCACTATCATTCTTCTTTCAACACACAACTCTAACAGACTTTCTCCATTAACATTCCTCTCCCCTACCCCAAATGGTCCTATTATTCTTCCCACCCCCTCCCTTCCCACTCCTGCATTCAAATCTCCCAATAGACAAATTTTATCATTTACCCCAAAACTTTCCCAACACTCACTCAACTCACTCCAGAATCTTTCTCTCTCCTCCTCCCTCGCTCCATTCACTGGTGCATATGCACATATAAAAACCCACACTTCCCCCCCGAATTTCACTTTTACCCACATTATCCTAGAATATATATATATATATATATTTTTATTTTTTAGATTTTATTTATTTATTTTTTTTTTTTTTATTTTTTTAGATTTTATTTTTTTTTTTTTTTTTTTTTTTTATTTTTTTTTTTTCAGATACGTTAGTTAGTTATTTTTAAGTTTGTGTAGTTTATTTTATTCATGTTCTTTCATGGGCCTTTTTTAATGGTGTCAACCTTGTTGACTTGCGTCCGCCATTTTGTTTTATAAAGCGTCTTGTTATTCTTCGTCATAATTTTCAATCGTCGTTTTCGTCGGGATGAATCGCAAATTCATCGGCTTCGCCATCGTCGCGTTTTTTTTTTTTTTTTTGGAGTCCGTCGCATTCGTAGCAAAGAACCACGCGCAAAGAACCGCTAAGTAGCAAGGCCAATAGCTAAGGTGTACTTTCATACGTTGTAATTATTATTATTTTAACTTGAAACAACGAGAGTTCAAGGCAAGTATTATATTTTTACGAAAACACGCCGTTTTTTAAAGACTTTTACCAAATATTTCACACCCGCACCCACGTGGTCGCTACTCACGAATTTTCACCGTCCCTTTTCATCGTTGCTTAAACTTCCTTACCAGCTCAAGCCTCACCGTCTTTATATGTTCGAGTTCCCCATCGGTCATAAATCAAAATAGAACTCGACCTCTCACTACCGAGGCAAACCGCGGACCTTTTAACCACACCTCCAGCGATACGACTTAGTAGAATATAAATTTAATTTCCAGGTTTATAAAAGCAAGTCCGCGGCTTCCCAATAATAATAATAATAATAATAATAATAATAATAATAATAATAATAATAATAATAATAATAATATAAAAATTTTATATATATATATATATATATATATATATATATATATATATATATATATATATATATATATATATCTTCTAACTTATATATATATATATATATATATATATATATATATATATATATATATGAGAGAGAGAGAGAGAGAGAGAGAGAGGGAGAGACAGTTTCGTTTGCGGTACATTTCGATGCATTTACACTTTAGACGTGTTTGAGACACTGAAATTTTTTTATTTGAATCATTTTTAATTGAATTTTAATTATTTGAATTAATTAATTATTTGCGTATTTTTATTATTTTTATTTTATTTTTTGTTATAACATCTCTCATCCTGAGAATCACAACGTGAAACGTTGCATTGAATGCGATTCGTAAAAGCACGTGGCAGACGTCCGTGCTATTATTCTCTTTAATTCGAAAAATTTATTCATTTTATTTGAATTATTTTATTCATTTTTATTTGAATTATTTTAATTATTTTTAATTATTTTAATTATTTGCGTAACGTAGTTATTTTTATTTTTATTTTTGGTATTAGGTTTCGTTCAGCGAACTAACACGTGGCATCTACAAAGCGAGCGAGCGAGAGAGAGAGAGAGAGAGAGAGAGAGAGAGAGAGAGAGAGAGAGAGAGAGAGAGTATATATATATATATATATATATATATATATATATATATATAATCATGATTTATATATATATAATATATATATATATATATATATATATATATATATATATATATATAAATTTTTGTAATAATATATATTAATAATAATCACACGTATATATATATCTTAACCTTGTTTGACCATGATATTTCGACATTGACCTTGCCGGATACCCTATACCCAGCCTACACCTAGCCTAAACCTGCACCTAACCTGACCTTACCTAACCTAACCTAACCTAACCTAACCTAACCTAACCTAACCTAACCTAACCTAACCTAACCTAACCTAGCGTACACCTACACCTAGCCTACACCTATCCTACTCCTGCACCTAGCCTCCGCCTCATCCAGGTAACTGATGCCTAGCCTTTGGTAGGTATCTGTGCTAACATGAGGTCATGTAGGAACCTGACCTGTATGGATCTATCCTAACTTATTTCCATCCGTGCACACACACACACACACACACACACACACACACACACACACACACACACACACACACACACACACACACATTCACTATGACACTTATACACACATTCACTATGACACTTATACACACATTCACTATGACACTTACATTTACCCATAGACACTTACATTTACACTTATACACAATCGGTCACAAACACACACACACATACACACACCCACTTACACTTATACACACATTCACTATGACACTTACACTCACCATAGACACTTACACTTACATTTACACTTATACACATGTATAAACACACGACCAACCCTTTGGTCTTCCATGGGTCAATTTTAGCCCATCCTAACTTTAGGCACTTAAACATTTTTATTAAAAACATATACTTTACAGACCTTAAAGCAGTAAATCAGTAAATCAATAGGGTGTTAACTAACACCTAGGGGTTGTATGCTTTTGTTTTACTGTTTTACTGCTTTAACTCATGTTTTACTGCTTTAACTCATATGTTTTACTGCTTTAACTCACATATTTATTAACATTACATACCTTAAAGCAGTAAATCAGTAAATCAATAGAGGTGTTACCTAACACCTGAGGGATGGTATGCTTTTGTTTACTGTTTTACTGCTTTAACTCATGTTTTACTGTTTTAACATATGTTTTACTGCTTTACTTTCACATATTTATTAACATTACATACCTTAAAGCAGTAAATCAGTAAATCAATAGAGGTGTTACCTAACACCTAGGGGATTAGTATGCTTTTGTTTTACTGCTTTACTGCTTTAACTTTCTGCTTTACTGCTTTAACTCATGTTTTACTGCTTTTAACTTATGTTTTACTGCTTTAACTCACATATTCATTAACATTACATGTACCTTAAAGCAGTAAATCAGTAAATCAATAGAGGTGTTACCTAACACCTAGGGGATTAGTATGCTTTTGTTTTACTGCTTTACTGCTTTAACTCATGTTTTACTGCTTTAACTTTCTGCTTTACTGCTTTAACTTTCTGCTTTACTGCTTTAACTTTCTGCTTTACTGCTTTAACTTTCTGCTTTACTGTTTTAACTTTCTGCTTTACTGCTTTAACTCATATATTTTATTAACATTATGTTTTTTATTTTGTTTTAATACTTTTTATTTATTTTTATTATTATTTTTATTTATTTTTATTATTATTTTTATTATTTTATTATTTTATTTTATTATACTTTAGTGTTATTTACTTCATGCCTATTGTTATTATTATTTAGAACACACACACACACACACACACACACACACACACACACACACACACACATACACTTACACTTATACACACACATTCACTATGACACTTATACACACATTCACTATGACACTTACATTTACCCATACACTTACATTTACACTTATACACATGCGGTCACACACACACATTCACTATGATACTTATACACACATTCACTATGACACTTACATTTGTCCATAGACACTTACATTTACACTTACACTCACACACAGATTTACTTACACTCACACAGATTTACTTACACTCACACAGATTTACTTACTCACACACAGATTTACTTACACAGATTTACTTACACTTGCACACAGATTTACACACACACACACACACACACACACACACACACACACACACACACACACCCACGCACACTCACTTACACATATAACGTATAATTTATTAAAACATTTTATGTTTTAATTAAACACGTACATTTATATTACTCATTCAAATATAACTAAAATTATTTCAAAGTTTCTTAAAACTTCTATAATAAATCAATCATTATCTTTGAGCAAAGAATTTATTATTAACTGTTAATACTTTTTGTTTATAATTTTATAACTATCAAGTTTTAAAATAACTTTTACTAAAATTTTATGAAATTTTATTAAAAACATATATTTTACGTACCTTAAAGCAATAAATCAGTAAATCAGTAAGGCCAGCCCCTAGCACCCCTCTACATCAAGCTATGCCACGTTTTGTTCTATTGACTTACTGCTTTACATCATCTTTAGCCATGTAATAAGTATAAAATAACAAAATAAGTTCTTCTCTGCTAACATAACATGTATTTTATTAAAATCATTCTAAGTTTTTATTTAAAAATAACAATTATTCACTTACATTTATATTATTCACTCGATGTTAACTAAAAATATTTCAAAGTTTTTTTAAATAATTCGGGTTTTCTTTATTATTATTATTATTATCTATGTACATTGACAATCCATCACGAGAAAACACAACAACCCGCACTCCTTACAGATACGAAACTGACCTCTCTCTGTAAAATGTGTTGAAATAACTACTTTAGGTCTAAATTTAGGATAATCCTTTTTGTAACCCGAGGCGATTTAAGCCTAATTCCAGGTAAAAATTTTTCAAACTGACATTTTTCTGTAAAATGTGGTGCAATAACTACGTTAGGCCTAAATTTAGGCCTAAATTTAGGATAAGCCTTTTTGTAGACGGGCTAATTTAATCCTAATACCAGATCAAAAGGTAATTCCCGTATAGACAAGAATCATTGTTATTATTATTTTTATAAATATATTTCAAACTGAAACATGCTGGATCGGTAAGATCCTTTAAGCAGGTAAAAAGGAAATGTTTTCCTTACTTGTGATTGGTCAGGGTAATCCTTATCTCTATATGACCTCGTATGTGATTGGTCGAGAATTATTTTATCGTCTTTTGAAAATTAACGTTGTTCTTTAAACTTGTATTTGAGCAGGTGTGTGTTTTATTATCTTTTAGACCCAAACTCATTTTAAAATCATAGTCATTTTAGCTGTTAAGCGGTGCACAAGTTATCTGATTTGTATTAAAAGTGTTTTATTTTACTAAGTGTATATCATATTTATAATAAATACTTACATTGAGGAATAATTATTAATTTCACTAGAATAGATAATAATTAATTCACTAGTTCATAAGCTAACCACCAGGGCTCAGCATGAGCCCCACCCGCAAAGGCAGCCAACCCCGCACCCGTAGGTGCGTCCCGCCGCGTCCCCGCCCGCCGCGCGTGCGCCCGCAGGCGCAATATTCCGCGCGAATGACCGCGTGTGCCCGCAGGCGCAATATTTCCGCGCGAATGAAATATATATATATATATATATATATAT
>JABUQX010079978.1:0-17500 GCA_015478945.1 Trachelipus rathkii
AGGTCAAAAAGTTTTGGATATGTTAAACGCGCCAGTCCCAATACCGTGACAGCAAGACTCTCCCATAATCCCTAAGGGCAGACAATAAATCATTTATATGAGGTAGGATTACTATACTATATTATATATATTATAGCATATATATTTTATTTTATTATACTATATATTATATTATATATACCTATTGATTTTGAGATTATATACTAAGATAAAAGTAAATCAACCTAATTTAAATAAAATATCTATGAGTACTGAGTATCATGGTTACTACGAAAATATTAATCATTTCAAAAATACGCGCAAAGAAATACAAGAGACGATTACAAGAGGATGTGTCCTGAGCATAAGATCGATAATATTCTTCACTCAGGCAGGTTGATAATATTCACTCATATCGACTACTAAATACAAGCATATTCATACTTAGCGTAGGTTTAAAAATTAGCCATCAGATATATCAGACGTTTACAAATAGTGGATAATGAGCAGAGAGAGAGAGAGAGAGAGATGGAGTTAGAGGAGAGAGAGAGAGTAAGGAAGATTGTAGAGCATAGTAGAGTATGTAGAGAGTAAGTAGAGATGAGAGATGGGAAGGAGATGAGAGAGAAGAGAGAGATAGCAGTAGAGAGAGAGAGAGTGAGTAGATCATAACGAATATTTACCTGATAAATATATCTTATAGTTATTTTTCTTAGAGATCTCTCGTCAATATTTGTTAAATCGATGAGGTAAATAATTTTATAAAAAATTGTCGGTCTATATATAATTTAACAATAAATATGCTAAAGTCTAGATTAAGACCTTATGAAAGTTCTGTGAAATTGCTATTAAGGTTACCTCGTTTACACCTTTATTCTCTCTTAGTATTATAAATTCTATCATATTATTTTACAGATAAATAGTAAATTATTTAAGTTATAACATAGACTCTATATATATTATACAATAACTTACAATTTATATACTTTAGGTAGCACTCATATAAATATATAAATATATATAATATTAATATAATATATATATTAATATTATATATATATATATTATAATTATATATTAAAATATATATAATAATATATATATATTATATATATAATTATATATATTAATTAATATATTAATACAATATATATATATATACTATCATATTTATATATATTATATAATATCTATATAATATATATATTAATATATATATATTATTTTTTAATATATATATATTATTTTATATTAATATTATATATATATACTATTTATACTATTAAATATTATATTATATTATATATGTATATATATATATAATGTATATATATATATATTAATTATAATTATATATATATATATATATAATATATATTAATATATAATTTTATTATATATATTTTATATATTATATTTATTATTAATTATATATTATATATACATTAAATATATAACTATATATATATATATATATATATCTATATATTTATATATTATATATATATTATTATATATATTAATATATATTAATATAATATACTTACTATATATATATATATTAATATATAGTACTAAATATATATATATTATATATAATATATAATTATATATATTATATTAATATATATATATATTTTATATAACTATAGTTATATAATATATATTATATTATATAATATATTATATTAATTATATAATATATTATATATAATAATTATATATATATAAATTATATATATATTATCTATATACTATATATATAATATATATATATATATATATTTATTATTATTTATATATATATTAATAAGATATAAGTGGAAATAATACAATCTCAATTAATTTATTAAATCCACAAACTATTATCTGCGAAAATCTCGTTAGATTAGTGTCTTATTATAATTTATACTTTATATAAAATTTTATATAATAATACTTAAAACTATACTACTGATAATTATATTCAGCTTACATATTATTTAAAACATAATCACTTTGAAACGACAATTATTTTAAATTGAAACACTGAAATTCACTTTGTTCCTATTGCTTCAGTAGATAATAGTAGACCTGTACTTATGAAGGTGCTGAGATATTACAATCATACCTACAGTATTATGTAGGAACAATCTCAAGTGAAGTAGTATAATAATATGAAATCTGTGAAGGAGTAAATACCACATTCTCATATAGTTAGGATATCTGCGAATGTAGCCTTAATTACTACAGATTCGTTTGGTGTGGCTCACTTACGTGATAATGTTATATGAAGTTGGATGTTGACTATCTTATATGCGGGTTAGAATTTTGATATAGGAGTATAGAACTACAGTGGAATATATAGAATCAACAGGCGTATGATATTATAAATTAATATAGTGGATAATATATAGTCGGATGAGTGATACCTTCATATACATTTTGATATAATTATAACATACTACTATATTATAAATTGATTGTACTCTCTACATTACTACTTTAATTATACAAGACTAAATAGCTAATATATTATATATATATATTTCGTTAGCTAAGTATGGTATTATTGGTCCGCCATATTTAAATAGGTATATATATATACTTATATATAAAATAAGTTATTATTCTATCCGATAAGAGAAAAGATTATACTAAACTTTTTGAGTTGATTTTTATTTCTTTATTTATCAATATTAATGATGATAAAAAATGATTGATTGCTAGTACGGTATGATTGGTATTTGGGTCCAATAATGCAGTTAGTAAGTTTGTCTATTTGATCTCTATTTTACAAAATCGCACAATATATGGGGCATAGAAAAAAATGAGAAGAAGATATCTATGTAAGATGAAGTATTAATTTAATCGAAGAAATCAAGAAGCAGAAAGAAGAAGAAGAGGAAGCAAAGAAAGAAGAAGAAAATTAAGAAGAAGACATATGTAGTAGTAATAGAAGAAGAAGTAAGAAGAAAAAAAGATCAGAGATAACAGAGATAAGAAGAGAGAGGAGTAGATTGATAGAAGAGAATAGATAGGATTGAGAGGAACAGAGAAAGTAGAAAACAAGCAGTTGAAAAATTTCAGAGGAGTACACACGATTGTTGGGTATTTATCAAAACCTCTCTTGTAAAGGACTGATAAATTGTTTTTCTCTAGATGATATTGCTTTACATAATGAGCGCGGATATGTGTGGGTTCTCCTAATTGCTGTGATACTTTTCTTTGTGGAATGGGACATCACTTCGCATGTCATTATAAACCATATTGTGGCTCGTTTAATTATATAGAGATGTGGGACGAATTGATAGTTCTCCCAGTATAGTTAAGCAAAGAGGTTAAAGTGCACATGTAGGATTAAGAACGGTGTGGTATTACTTGATTTCTCATGTTAGGTCCCTTTGCAGCAGTTCACTAGATGGAAATCTAGCGTCTGATAATAAGTGATTATTTATCCTAGTTACTTAGGGACAATTACATTTTAAATTTAGATATTAATATATTGTTACTAATACATATATAAGATAACAGTTACTAATACCTGTTTTTATATATGCATTTATAAGATGTTCAGTTATATTATTCATCATAGATTAATATTATATATTATTTGTAATAAAAAATGTCCGGTATCCAGAGATTAATACGTAGTGTGTTTCGACTAATGCTATACCTAGATGAGTTTTAGGTTCTCTATAGGATTGCGATTAAGTCGCCAGATAGCGTAATGCACAATATTTAGAGTCTGTACTTGATAAATTACTCACATAATCTAATATATAGTATGACTTCTTTCATATATTTGATAAGCAATAAAAAAAAATAAATAAAATAAAAAAAATAATTTTATGGATATAATTAAATTAAAAAATAACATAATAATAGTAGAATAATAATAAAATAAAATCTATATAATATATATATGACATTACAAGGAATACAGTCGTAGGTTTCAGGAGACAGCCTTTACAGTGTGAGATGACTAAAGACGATACGCTCATTACTTTGAGCGAGGAGTGTAGTAGAAAGGTATAGGAATGATGTGATGATTGTTAGTTATATTGTGCCTTGATGATATCCGGATAGTATGTGTGGTGGGTTTGTGTCCGATGTTGTTTCGTGTACGGTGAGTTTGTCGAGTGCTGGTGTGTGTAATAACTGATGCTCAAGAACACGTAAAATTGGAGTAATGTGACTTCAACTGTTCACTTGTAACTCACAGTAGACTTTTTGCACATAAATATTACGTCAAACGGAATAAACTGTAACAGAATATTTACTACTCATTATTGCGAGCTAAATTGAGTTCACAATAAGCAGAAGGCTCGAAAGTTACTTCGTGTTATAGTAACAACGAATACTACACTAGCACTATTATATTGTTGTATGAGCATATAATACATCGTACTAACTACTATAAACTACTATATATATTATTAATATAAAAAATAAATAACAAAAACTAAATAATATAATATGATATATATATTATATATTATTATTATATATTATATGATATATATAATATTATATATATCAATGTTTATAATATCACTTACTCTAATTAATAAACATTACGAATACTAATTAGAAGTAAGCTCAGTATATAAGTTGGTTGGATTATGTACTATATAAATCTCTATTGTACTACCATAATATTTAATTGGAAAGTTTGACTGTTAGACTATAATTTACTACAATACATCAATGATAGTGTCTGTCAGCGTTTCTTTTACTAAATTTTTTGAGTATTAGTATAGTATATATATTGTTTGAATACGCTATATATTTGTTTCACCGTCTTAAATAAATAAAAGTGATAACTATCAATAAAGATAAATACTTAGAAAGATAAATTTATTAGTATATAACGAATGCTTGTCATATTATATATCACAGTTTCTTTAATGTAGTGAGGGTAGATTAGGAAAAATTCTTATATGGTGATAATGGTAATATAGGCTCTAAATTGTTAGATGTGTGACGTACGAATAATTAATATTTATCCAATAATAGATAGATAAAAAACTAATATAACTAGTAGTATATATAAAAAACAGTAGTTCATAAATTAATAAGTAAATATTTAATCTCATATAGGGAAATTACTATGGTTGTGATTAAAAGTATCGAAGTTGATTAAGTGAATTATAACGGTAATAATTAACAAAGGATGTATATATTTAATATATCAAACCTGATTATAATATACAAATCGATCATTACAAGATAGATAAGATTGAGTAATAAATTATATATTTAAATAAACGATTAGATAGATATGAATATACGATAGTAATATTATAATAATTTATATAGTAGATAGATAATTAGAATAGCATACGATAGAGTAGGGATAGATAGATAGAGATAGATAGATAGAGATAGATGAAATAGATAGAATAGATAATAATCGGCATAAGAATGGATAGAATTAGAAATAGGAATGATAATTGCAGAGGAAAGAGACAGAAAAATACAAAGAACAATGAAGTAACAAAAAAATTGTAGGGTTTAAATATGTCTTGGTAATAAGTTCATGTTAAGTTTGTGTTGGTGTAAGGTGAGGCTAATCCACGTACACAAGAAATCTTGGTTTAAGAGCTAATAGAGGGCCATATTCCATCTGAGATTAGTGTCCTTGGGATAGATACTAAACAATATGCCACCAATTGGGGTAAGTCTCGTCTCTTGGTAATGTAAAATCCCATCTTAAATATATATCTCTTGTAACATTAACTCTAAAGATGAAACATATGATATTATTTCAGTTACATTATCGTTTTGTCAAATTTTTGTGATTTTTAAGTGCAGAAGAGAGATGAAGAGAGAAGAAGAAGAAAAAGAAGAAGAAGAAGAAAGAAGAAGATATAGAAGAAGAAAAAGAAGCAATACTGAGAAGAAAAGAAGTAAGTATTTTCAAACATAAACATAATTCTTAATGAAATGCGTTATGATTGGCTAAGTATTCGACCAATCAATGAAGAAGAAGAAGAAGATAAGATAGAAGATAAAGAATGGAGACTTGAAGAGATAGAACAAGATATAGAGATAAAAAGATGAGGAAGCAGAATAAAGTATAGCCCTATGAATAACGATTTTTGGTACTTTGAGATTTCTCTATTATAATATAGTATTTTCAGGTTTTCAAATAATATATTTGCAAAATAAATATAAAATAATTAAGTATACTATATAAATAATAATTAAAATAAATGAAAAATTTAAAATCAAGCTAAAGGAGGCAAATAGGTTAAACAATGACATATATATCATAATATCAGCAAAACTGTACAAAAAGTATTTTACGTGATAATATAAATATATATTAAAAATATATTCATAACAAGGTGATAATAATGTACAAAAAATTACACAAAGCTCAGAATCTATATATAAATAGTCAATAATAATACACTAAATTAATATAAACTAAGTATTACAAAAGTTTTAATAAGATAACTTTTTTCCAACTTTACTCATAATATATTAATATAGGAAAAATATATCAATGCATAAAAACCATGATAATAATAACAAATTATATAAAAGTTATGTTATCGTGATTCGATTACGATACAATTACAGAATACTGTTAAAAGTATGTTAAGTCGACGATATAATTTATCACAAAAAATCTAGAAATTATTAATAAAGACGTAATTTCTTTAGCTCATATTTATTCTATATAACTATTAATTTCTTCTATAGATTACTTGGTTTTTGACGAATCTAAATTTAAGGAAGAATATTTTTTTTTCATTTATTTAATTTTGTCAAAATATATATACTTAATTAAAGAAACAATACAAATAATTAAGGTATTAGATATTAAAGATTTTTATTTAATTGATTTGCAAATTATAATAAAGGAAAGAAATTCACAATTTCAGCAAATTTATCAAAATTTACATACTAATCAATATATTGCAATAATAATTCTGAAAAATTCATATATAATCATCATGATATATTATAGAGAAATTCTGATCAAATAATATTCAATAATTAATATACAACAATTAAATTCAAATAATTAAATCTATAAAAATCTTCAGAAATATAATAATAATAATTATTCATATATATATACATATAATATTTCAATAAAAATTTCAATAAATTCAAAATTTTATGAACAATAATAACAATTCAAATAATAATGTCAAAAAATACACAATAAATTTTATTAAGATATAACACATATAAATATTAGTTTTATTACTATGAATGTGAGGTTTAAGTAACCAAATGTGTAATATCACAAATCATTTAATTAACTGATTGATATATATATATTCTTTTATGTTTTGTACAATTTTAAAATGTCTATATATATACTTTTTTTTTTTCATATTATACACTATGTTTTAATAGATTGATTTCATTTAACTTAGTAAATTTTAGCATAAATATATAATCGTTTTAAACATACATTTTATTATATTTAATTTTTTTTAAAATATTGCATTTATATTAAATATATATAAGTATATTTGATATTAATTATATATATATATCTTTTATTATATAATTAATATTAAATTTTATAAAATATTATTATTAATTTTATAATCTATTTCTATATATATAATTATTTACATATAATTAATTGAATATATATTTAATTTTAACTTATTATAAAAAAATATTATTAATATACATATTTAATACTGTTATATATTTATTTGTTTTTTATATAGTTTATAAATTAATTATTTTTTAACATATTCTCATTATTTTATATTATTATGTTTATATATATAAGTTATTTGATTTTCTTTTATTATAACATTTTATACATACTAATAATCTATAAATTAGTCCTAAAATTTTAAATATATTTAATATGTAAAATATCTCTTCTTTCGACTGTGCCATTTATTATATAATTATTATTAATATATTTTAATAATAGTAAGTATTATTAATATTAATTTTCAATTATAATAATTTATATTACACTATAAATTCCTTCAACTCATTTTTAATCCATTTAACCCCTACTCCCTTTCACTTATTTATTTATTTATTTGACAGCTTTATTTTTTCTTTTTCAATTACAATTATTTAAATATTATAATGATAATTTTAAGACAAAACTTTAAGATGATTTAAATAAGATATATATTATATATCTAAGATAATAATTATAATATTAATAAAATAATAATTATCTTAAACATAGAACAATAATCCAAAATTAATTAATATCATAATAAAAGATTAATAGAATTAAATTATAATAATATGTATTAAAATAATTACAATAAATTAATAAAAAATAATAATAATCATAATAATACTAATAGATAATGATATGACATCGAACAATTTTCGATACATAGATCATGGTATTAATAATCATCCTAAGAATAAAAAAAATAATAATAATGATGAAGTAATTATTTATTAGATGTAATAATTAAAATTAATTATATCATTTAATAATAAAATAATAAATAATAAAATTAACTCATAATAATAATAAATAAAAATTAATTTCTAATTTAACAGTAATAAATAATGGTAATATATAATTAATTCACCGTAAGCTTAGAGTATATATAAAACTGTAAAAATATTGATAAAAGAATTGAATAATAATTTAGAGTAATATATAACAAATAAATTCCATTAATATAATAATTCAATAATGTATTATTTAAATATGAATACAATTCATGTATGATCAAATAAGTAATAATAAAATAATAAATAATATAATATAATTAATAAAGAATAATAATAATAATAATAATATAATAAAGGAATAAATAATTACAGGTTTTATACAGAACCAACAAATAGAGGTTACAAACAATTGAGAATGGTGATCATATATACAAAAAGATAAGATAAATTGAAAAAATAAAGATGGAAATTATACAAATATATAGTATGATTAATATATAATGATTATACAATAATAATGCACCGGGATTTTAGTTAATAAAACATGAACATAATTAAAAATAAATTGTAATTAAATAATTCTAGGAAGAGTTAATTAATATAATAAAATAATAGCGAATAGAATTATTATATACAGTATTATGTTGGCATATATATATCAATAAATTAAATAATTGTAAATTAATAAATTGTAATTTATTGATGATGTAAAAAAAGTTTTATTATGTACTGTAATACATGAAATTATTGTGATAATTATATTAATAGAGTTATAAAAGAAGTTGTTTAATATTTTTACCTGAATTAGTATACTAATTTTAAAGAAATAGATTTGTTTATAGAATTATTTTATATTAATAATATATATAGTATAATTTATATTCTTAATCTCAATCTAATAACTAGTATTGTCCTGTATAATATTTATATAGGATATTATATATAATAATAATTAATCATAATCATAATCATAGAATTTTTAAAAATTTCTTTAATAATAATAGTTAATTAATTTATTTTTATTATATTATAATCATATTTAAATGTCTAAACAACTAAAGCAAGCATAAACTCATGAATAGCTTAATAAATAAAGGATAGCAATGTCAATATATTAATATAACAATTAATACATATAATTAGATAATATCGAATATTTTTAAACGTCGATTACTAAATATAAATTGGGATAAAGAATATATAATTAAATAATATTCAGATTAATCACAAGATTTATTAAATTACACAGTTTTTCCATCAAGTATATTTGCTTTAATATTAATACCAATCAATATTACTTATGAGGGCGCAAAATAACACTAATAAAAAATATTTATTTAGGCAATAAGTTATTCATGGATTGATTATATGATTAGTATTCCATATATAATTGGTAATGGTTTGATGGTCAAATTTGGGTATTAATTTTGAGGAAAAACAAAAAGGTTTCTTTTATTCTCTAGGGGACCTCCTTTCGGGTCTGGTTCACGTGAACTGTATTAAGCTTAGAGTGTGACATAACTATGGGATGGTAACCATATTTTCAAATACATCAGTAATAAGAGTTTTAGGTTACTCGGCCATATGATCCAATTACTTGTATGTTATCTTATTGTTTGTGCTGGATTCTTGCGGATAAAAAATAATATAGTTGTGGTTTTTGTGTAAGAGGTGCTCTTTTAATTATTAATACGCTATTTTACACTATGAAAATACTATATTTATCAATTTACCTAGAAACATGATAATTTTATATTATATATTACCTATCGGCTGAATAAACAGCGGCATATATAACGTGTTGGTTTATTACAAACAGATTAACTCTAAATATGATACACTTTGCTGGTGATCCGCATACCTTGGAATTTATAAAAAAGAAGATTAGATTTTTAAAAACAGCCGTTTTATGCTTCTCATTTTATTATATTCAGCCAACAAATGAAGAGGGAAGAAACACTATGGGCGTATGTGGAGTAAAATCTCCTAACATTTGGTTCCTAATGTTATCTATCTTGTCAATACTGAGAAGTATTAGAATTGATTCCTTTAATCGTCCAGGTGTTATTCGTGCGATAAAACTGATACTAATACCTAATGTTCTCTTAATTAATTTTCATATAACTGTAAAATGAGCGATTAATATGAGATCTCGGTTTTGGGTAATTGACACAGAATAATCTATACATATTATTACTACAATTATACTATTACTCGTATCGAGAAAGTGATTACACGATTGTCAATTACTAAGATGCTAGACTCTTTAAACTGTCTATAGTCTTCTCTAATGTCTATTTTACATGGAACTTATTTAAAGTTAGTTTAGATGAGAATATTATGTAGGGTTCAGACGTACTTATTCTAAGTAAAATTATATAGAATATTTTCTAGATATATTGTATTATTCTTTAGAGTTTAAATTTAATTAGATAAATTTTAAGTATTTATTAATATCGATATTAACTCATTGATTATATATAATACACTACTATACTACTACTATATACCTATATACTTATAACTTAACTATTTAATATTTAACTATGAATAGCTTACTTATAATAACTATAATAGAAAATACATATATAAATAAATATATATAAAATTATAATAATTATAATAATAATAATAATATAATAAATAAAAAATATATAATAAAGGTTAATCCTATTTATATTAGAGAGGTAATAGATTAATTTACGCGAATATGTATGAAGAGTTTTAGAGGATTAGGGGAGGGGTTTGAAAGTAAATTCCAGCTATAAATTGTTCTTTCTTTTCGTTCTTTATTCTATTCATACTTTAACAACAACAACAAAATTTCTTAAGAATATTAAAATATTATATTATTAATTATTATTTTTATATAATATATGGGAAGATATATATATATATAATATATTATATAGTATTATATATAATTTTTATATATGTTAAAAATTATAAAAATTATAAAATTATTGAATATAAAAATAAAATATTAATATATAAATAAAGAATTGATATGCTAAATTAATTTTTTATTATTAAATTTGTGATAGATATATATTTATTATTTTCTTTATAATTTATATTTTATTATTTATTATTATTATTATTATAGTTAATTCTATTATTAATTATATTTAATATATTATATTATATATTATTATTATTATCATATATTATTATTAATTATATTATTTAATAATATATTTAATTTATTTAATTATTATTTATAATTTATATGATTATTATTAGTATTATTATTATTATTAATATTATAGTAATAATTATTATTAATTATTCTCAAATATCAAAAAAATAAAAAGGATAAGTAATTAAAAAATAAATAACATTATTTTAACTTTATTACTTTACCTATATTATAAAAATATAATAATAAAATATTAGTTATATAAATTTATTATAATTATATCATTTATATTATTACATAATTTTTAATAAGTGTTTATATATATATATATTATATATATATATATAATTTATCATATAATATATTATATTTGATCTTAAAGATGGTCAAAGTTTAGCTACTGTAATAGGGTCTCAATTTAGATAGGTAACTGAGCTTAGAGGGAAAGGTACAAGATGTTATGATGTGAATACTGGGTGTTTAAGGTTCGTAGATTGTGGTGATTTATTATTATTATTATATTATTATTATTATTAATATTTTATTATTATTATTATTTTCTTATTATTATTATTATTATTATTATTATTATTATTATTATTATTATTATATTATTATTATTATTATAAGTCAACATTACCATAGTACTGTATTGCTTCTCCGACCGCTGGTTGCTAGAGTACCGTACGGTCTTTCTTCTTAGTTTAGTAGGGCCATTCATTTATTTCTATTTTATTATTATTATTCATTATTATTATTATTATTATTGAAATTTTATTTTATTATTATTATTATTATTATTATTGAGTATGATTATTATTATTATTATTATTATTATTTTATTATTATTATTATTATTATTATTATTATGTATTATTATTTTATGTATTATTATTATTTGATTATATTATTTTTATTATTATTTTATCATTAATATATTTATGAATTATCTTAATGATGTTTAATTCAGTATAATGTGAATTATTTGATTTATTAATTATTATTATTTAGTTATATTATTAATTATTGTTATTATTATATTGATTGTTATTATTATAGTATATTATTATTATTATTATTTTATTAATTATTATTTATTAATTAGTATTATTTATTATAATTATTAGTTATTATATTATTTTATATTATTTATTATTATTATTATTTTATTATATTATTATTATTGTTGATAGTTTATTATCTTATTATACTTCCTTTGTATTATATTTATCCTGCTTGCCTTGTTCGTCTTATTACTATTTCTCATAGTATATTATATAATAATTTTTGTTATTTAGCATTAATGTTGTTATTAGTAATATTAGGAATATTTTATGATTCGCAATATATTGTATTAATTAAATTGTTGATTAATACGTATTGGATGGTCATCGCTTGTATCCCGTTTCCTCGAGAATGATGCTCGCAATACTAAAACATATTCCTAGTATTTTCCATCCTAATTCTATAATAAAGGTGTAATCTCAAGCAACCTATAGCCAGTGTCCATATTAGATACATCAATACCTGTCTATGGTTCTACACTTTAACGTTGCAGAGTTCTGCAGCCCGTCGTCAACATTACCGGCAAATAACCACAATATACTCATACCCCGTTGCGACTTTTCTACTCATGGCAGTGGTGATGTTAGGCTGGGGCTTGACTGTGACTACATCAACACTGAAGAACTTACGGTAATTTATTAGAAAAACGCTTGGTAATGGAACAAAGCTAATATTCCAAATTGTCCCTTATTTCGTAAAACCTGGTAATATGATATTATATTGATAATATATCTATATATATATATATATATTATTATATTTCAGAATGCTCTGTTTTTCGCTGTTTTTTAAAACGACTACTCTTGTTAATGGCTGACCGATTGACAAGAATTGTCGAGTAGTAACTGGTCACAAGCGAGTGGACGCCTGACTGCTCTGTTCGACATATTTTAACATCAGAAATTTGGTGTCAAAATGTGTGGGTCGCTTTGTCTACAGCTTTACCATATATATATATATATATATTATATTATATATATATTATATATATATATAATATATATATATAACTATATATATTATATATTATATATACTAAATATCTAATAGTAAATTAATATAAGCTATGCTTCGCTTTAATTATTATTATGTAATGTAAATTGTAATCATGTTAGCTTAAGTGATTTTACATATGACATATACACTACATTAAAGACACTTTAATAAATTAACACATTTAAATCAGGATTATCTAAATGTTAGACCATAACCTAATAAATCTTCTTCGTCTGCTTTAAGGTTATATGTGGAAAGGTTAATAATTGCCGTTCGATTGGAGTGCATGTGCCAAACGCTTTGTGAAGTAAATTGGTAAAATTTGAACTTTCATCTTTGTGCTTTGTTGAAGGCGGCAGTTATCTTTTTCTGATTCAATGTGATGTCTCTCACAATAGTTCCAACGTACTCAGGCACGGCTGCGTTGGGAGGCAACAGGTACTTATAACAAAGATATGAAATGTGATGATAAATAACGAGTGCCATCTTTTTGAAGGATCGTTTAATCTCTTGTTCTAATTGTTTTTATTAAGATTTTTTGCTTTCAAGTCTGTTCGATGTAAATGCAAGGAAAAGTTGTGGAGATATCTAAAACTTGATATATTCTATGAACTTAGGTTTCATCGTTCTTGGGGATAGAACCTAGGTTTTTTGCCTTTGGCAACATTTGAATGAACATAATTGTTGTTTTTTAATGGACTAGTAGCTATTAACTGCAGTACTAGTATTTAGAAAATAGGACAACAAATTATTGCTTCATCAACACAATAACACTCATAAAATATAATATTTTACTTTAGCAGGAATTATAATATAATGTTATAAAATCAATTTAAAATAATAATATAATAATAATAGGGGATAAAAAAAGATATGATTCAAGTGAATATTAGTATACTGGTAAAAATTGACGGGGGGCATTGCAGAGAAATTATCGGTGTAGAGGATTCGACAGGCATGGCCAAAGGAGAGCTGTGGATGACCCATGAGTTAGGCGCGATGCAGTAAAGTATATGTTAGATATCAAGTATATATAACACATTGGGTATATAAATTATAAGCACAAGCATGTACGAGACCGAAGGAGCGAGCGAGTCTTTTGGTAATGACACATATTTTTGTTTCAATGTGCCAAAGAAATCTTTAGTCATCCAATTAATCGATGAAAACCTGATAGTCTCTATCAATAGTGGAATCTTCATAATCTCTCTATCTATTACTTGCAATTTATCAACAGATATTGTGAATTACGACAAAAATTAAAACACACATAGAACAAGTGATTAAACTATCCTATCACAAAGTAACTCGTTTGTTATCCATCAATTTCATAATCTTGGTTTCAGTACCCTTCTCCAACGCAGAGCGCTGAGTATTGGACACTGTGAATGAAGCACATGTAGAAAAAGAAACTGCCGCCTTCAACAAAGCACAAGATTGAAATTCAAATTTAACCTAATTTACTCACAAGCGTTTGGCACACTGCATTCTCCAATCGAAAATTCGGCAATATTAACTTCCACATATGAACCTTAAGAAGACGAGAAGATTTATTAGGTTTCGGTCTAACTCATTAGTAAATCCAGTTTTTAAATAGTTTTTAATTTATTTATAAAGTGTTTTTAATGTAGTGTATTGTCACTCAATGTATATTAAACTTAAAGTCAACGAAGGTAGGCATACTCCAGAGCATAGGGCATAGGAAATATAAGCGGAGCATTTCAGCTTTACTATTTCAGTGATAATAGGTAGGGTATATTATTCAGTAGGAATAATATATAAGGGATAATTCATATATGATGAGGTCCTAGGGTCGATTTTAATTAGTATTAATAGTATCGATAGTTCCCAGTCAATAAGGCGGAAGGGTTTTAGGAAATATGTGAATATCAGAATAGGTAGTGTAGTCTTAACGAGGTTATTATATATTTCCATATAATATAAAATAATTACATATTATTGATAGACTATTTATCCTTACTGTATACGATGTGATATCTATTATAATATAATTAATAATAGTGTATATATTATACTTAATATATTTAAATTTTAGAGAAGGATTATTACTATTTCATTATTGTGTAATATTTTAATATAGTATTTTCATATATATATAGTAAGTTTTCAGAAATAATGATAATATATTATATATGTTATAATTATATATTATTTGTAGGCTCAAATAAACTATAGGGAATACATATATATATTATATCTATTTAAGCTAAATTCATTTTATATACGTGTAAATGCTTATATGTTGATATAATTTAATAAATTCAATTGGGAAGTATTTAGTATGACTAAGTCGAATAAAAGGAAAGGTGGCGCCCTCTATATCATATATTTTAAATAATATCTAATCATGGTTTATTGGTTATAAATATAATTAGTGAGGTTAATGAGACTTCCTAATATATAAGCTCAGGGCTTAAAGATATTGTATATACTAGACTCTTACAGTGGCGGTATCAAGGATTTAGTTTTGTTCGGGGCGGAGTTTTACACAGAATCGTTTCTTATATATACTTTCATTATTGATATATTTACTACTTAGCCTTTTACTATTACTCAATGATAGCTTTCTAGATATTGGTGATAAGTGTAATAGTATAGTCTCATGGGTGATATTATTTAAGTACTTCTTAAACTATTATATATCTTATAATCGTATATAACAGAGTGTATGATACGCTTATTGTAATCATTTTGTAAAAAGATCGTTTTTTATTAGAATGATAGGGCTTAGTGTGTAAGTGATATTAAATAATCTCTTAGGGCATTGGGACTTTAATAAGTGTGCGCGGGCCGGTGGATCTTGTTGGATCTTGGGGAATGAATGGTGTTTTGTTTTATGTTTATACAGAAGTGGTAGACTTGGGTGTTGGGCACAGGACTTATTATAGTAGGTGCTACTGAAGTAAGTGTTTAGATATAGTCTAAAATCTTCGGGTGTGCGTTTTGAAGAGGGGCGCGGATCTGGCCCTGGCCCCGCTTCGGATATATCGCACTGTAGATATAGTAATAGGAGAATAATGGTAATGGTTAATAGAATAGGGTATAAATTTCTCCTACTTTTAATGTCATACGTGTCCTCTCGACTACATGTCAGTTTTTTTAATATTTATGCGCTGTATTGTCGGAACTAATATATTTATAATAATGATATTATTGTATAGTATGTATATATATTATTTAAATATATTTAATAAAAGATATTTCATATCCTATACTGATTGATGTAAAGTTATTAAAATAATTCTTTTGAATGCATTCTCGTGCAGTGAAATTAACTACTTAGAAGAGATTTATATTGAATAGATATGTTATTTATTTATCACCTCAGGTACGATCGTATCAATGGTCTATAATATATAATAATTATTATTTATGTGAATATATAATAAATGTTTCAAAATTTAATATATATATAATATTATAGTTATGTATTATATATATAATATATATATGATGTATATATATAAGAGTACATACATATATATATATATATATATATTATATATATATATATATATATATATATATTATATATATATAAGTTATTATGATATTATATTATCTATATATATTTATATATATAAATATATATTATATATAATATATATTTATATAGCATTTAGGTATATTATACCTACTATATATTATATATAGTATATATATATATATATACCTAATTAGGACATTATACTATATTATATACTATATATATATATATATATATAGTATATATATATATATTATATTATATAAATATATATATATATATATATATATATATATATATATATTATATCTATATATTATATATTATAATATATATTATATATATATATTATTATATATATAGTATATTAAATTTTGTGTGAATCACTAGCTGGATTTTTGTTTTGTAACCTTTTT
>JABUQX010079979.1:0-5000 GCA_015478945.1 Trachelipus rathkii
AGAGATAGAATATCATGCTGAATTTTTGCGCAATATTTAATGATAACGCCTATAGGAGCTTTATATATAATATATATATATATAGTATATATATGTATATATATATTATATATATTATATATAATATTATATTATATAATTATATATAATATATTATATATATATATATATATATATATCTTATCTAATATCTATATCTATATCTATCTATCTATCTATGCTATGCCTATTATCTATCTATTATCTTATATATATTATATATATATATATATTATAATATATATATATATATTAATATATATATATGATATATATATATATATATATAATATATATATATATATATATATATATATATTATATTATATATAATAATATAGGGAGAGAGAGAGAGAGAGAGAGAGAGAAATTTTTAAAAGTTTTTTTCAATTAATCGTCATCGTCATCGGCATCGTCATCGTCATCGGCAAAATTTGCTCTAATCGTCATCGTCATCGTCATCGGCAAAAATTTCATAATCGTATATATATATATATATATATATATATATATATATATACTATATATATATATATTATATATATATATATATATATATATATATATATATATATTATATATAATATATATATATTATATATATATATATATAATATAATATATATATATATATATATATATTATATATATATATATATATATATATATATATATTATATATATATATATATATTATATATATATATATATATTAGTATATGTTATATATATAGTATATATTATATATATATATATATTAATAATCATCATCATCATCGTCCATCAAAATTCACCCACTTCTCTCCGCCCAGACCTGGAGTAAGGTGCGTCACATTTGCACTTAGAAACAGGAAAGGTTAAGTTTAGAAAAATATGACGCAAAATCGAAAGAAAGCCCAGGCAGCGCCCTTTATAACCTTTAGTCAGTAAACCTCTTCCACGGGTAGGAAATCCCACCCTAGGAGCTTCACGGAACCGGACGGACCCTCAACTATGGCATGTCGTCAATGTAGGGTTCATCCCTTGGCCCAGGTGGGCCAAAACTTACTGCCCCACTCCAGAAAACCTGCGGCCATTTAACTTCCTATTAATACACTTTGGCTTTCGCCTCTGTCAAACTCACATTTCTCGCTCCAGGCATTCCTTTACTGATTTAATCCACTTTTTCTTCGGCTGCCAGCCGGTGGATTCCCAGCCCAACTCCCATGCACCTATACATCCGATTAACCAAACCGACTATGCAATCCATTCTTTCCACATAACCAACCCATCTCAATGTACTTTCAATTTTTCTCGTCATTTACTCTTTTCTTCAGCACCATAAATCCCTAATGCGGTTCATATCCTCACTTTTATGCAATTCTTACTAACAATTACACTCGCAGAACACTTGGTACTTTAGATATACCTTTTATTTAAGACCATAGCTTCATTACTATACTTTAGGTACACATTCTTTAAACCCCTGGGGCATTCAGACTTAGTCCCCTTTACATCAGCCAACGATTTAATTGTTCCGCGCCAACCTTCCTACCATTTCACAACTTTCCTTACCTACAACTCTGGGGCATCATCCGTTCCCTTTTCATGAAAGAATATATATACTCAATATTTTAACTCCAGACACTTGTTTACAGTTGCTAACCATCAACATAACTTCAACAACCCGCGAGGACCTTGTTCCTCAACTACAACCATAACTTTACTTTTATTTCTATGTTTAAGCTTTCCAACGCCTTCGCTTTACACACCCCGGCGCAATCCCTACTACAGTCCTCTAAAACTCGCTTCAGATTCGCCACACAAAAGCAAATGCATCCGCATAGGCAATTCTCACTCATTCACCAAGCACCTTCTCTGCCACCCACGTGCCACTCTAAATTCTTTCATAATTGTGCCTCAGGGAACAATACACAGTCCTTGCCTCACTCCGCTATTAATATTAAACCAGTCCTTTCAACTTCATTTATTCTTACACGCGCTTCACTATCGTCACACATACTCTTGATTCCCTTCAGAAGCCTACCACCAACAACATATCACTAACACCTGCCACAGAGCTTCCCTATGAATCCTATCATACGCCTGTGGCAAATCCATCAAACCTAAAAACAATTTATTCTTCTTGTCTCATTTTCTCAGTCATCTTGTTTCAAAGTAAGACTTCTCGATCCACCATCCTCTCCTTCTAAATACTTGGTTTTTTCACCACCACTCCACGCTCTCTCAGTCCACTCGAGCGCACTCCTTTCGAACAAAATACGCAGCATAATATCTTCCCTACAAAACTCAATAAACTAATTCCCCTATAACCTTTACACTTTACCCTCATCCCTCTTACTCTTATATAAGGGTACTATTACTACTCTCCTCTAATCCCTCGGAACTATACCCTCCATAATCGCTTTGTTACACAACATCCAAATCCACTCAATCACCATCTCGCCTGCGTTCTTGATCATTTTACCAGTAATTTCATCTACACCTTCAGATTTACTATTCTTCAACTTTCTCACTCTACCCATTACCTCCTCCTTACTAATGACCTCATCCCCAAAATACCTATTCCTTCTTGCACCATCAAACCCACACACATTCACTATCACCTCTTCATTACTGCCAATGTTATGCAGATTTTCAAAGTGAAACCTCCACACTTTCCTCACATCCATTTCATCAGTTTACGAAAGCACTCATCGCCTATTCATTTATTCTAAAGCAGATTCCTTTTTCTTATTTCTTAACCTTTCGCGCTCTTCAGAAGAGATTCCTATCCCTTGTAAGTTCCCATTCATCCTCCTTCCAAACTGTTCATTTACCTTCTTTTTTTTCTTCCTACGTATGCATCTTTTAGTATTCCTTTTTTCCTCCTTATATAATTCCAAACATCTTTCTCTTTTAAAACCTCCTCCATTCAGTTTTAGGGTAGCATTCGACAGACTTCTTAATTACTTTCAACAGCTTGCACTCACCTCTTCATTCACTGACTAGCTTCATAACATCTTACTTCCTACTTTAAACACATCCACAATATTTCTTTAGCAGACTTACTAACAACCGGCTTCCTTGCCATTTGCTTCCAGATTTGTTCAGTTTAACTTGTTCACATTCATCTGACTTTTTTAGCAGCTCTCTTATATACTTATACTTATTAACCGCTTGTTCACCTCTAGATTAACTTCTCACTCCTAATTCTACCCAGTTCCTTGCCTTATCACCTTCCTCTCCATCCAAGCCCCCACTAACTTAATTTTACATAAAACAACATAATGATCCGATAATCCCATTCCTAACCCCCCCCCCCACTGGATTTGACAATCCAACACATGCTTCAACATTCCCTACTTCACCAACTCAAAATCAATCATACATTTTCACTTCGATACCATCTCTACTACAGCAACTCTAGTATACTTATGAATATTATTGTGTTTAAAATGTATTATTTACACACATATACTCTCCCCTAACAAAAATCATCAACCTTCACTCAAATCTCAATTCTCTCTCGACACCCCAAAACCACCTGCTATACCATCCCTTTTGGATGGCACCTAGTCCAACCACTAGGTCACCAACACAATCATCTGACAGGCTGCCTACTTACCCCATCCAAACATCATTCAGATTATCCCTAGAAAATCGAGCACTCTCTTCAAACATTACGCCTCACGATGGACCACATATGCATAACGGGCACACAAACCTTGACCTTTTCAAACATCAATCTTAAATTTAACCATTAGAATTCTAGTATTACAACAACCACAAAGTCTACCATAGCTCTGTACCACGTCACTCATCAGAATTGCAACTCCTTCTCTTCCCCTTTCATTCCTTTCCACACCAGCACAAGTACATTTCACAACCAGAACCAACTCATTTCACCAATTTAATTTCATTCTTGTTTCACGTCACAGCGAGCAAATCAATTTGCCCTTACTAAATACATCCATCACCTTTCTCCTCTTCTCCTCAACATTTATTCCCCATACGATTCATACATTTTCGCCGAAAGATAGAAGGTCGCTTACGGCGAACACAACGTTCTCCGAGGTATGCATTAGCATTCCTGGCAAAAGAGAAGTGGTAGTGGGCAGCCAACCTAACTACCACTGTCCTTTTTTAGTCGCCTTCTACGACACGCAGAACTTACACTGTGGGCAATTCTTTCTCCTCCACACATAGGGATAAAAGGGATAGAGATGTCTGTAAGATGTTGTTTAGAAGATGGGCGTGGAATATAAGCATGTGTATATGATATGTGGATATGAGGTCAATCTTGTTAAGGATATTATCTGGAGGATGAGTGTGGATATGAGCTCAAAAGAGAAAGGCGAACCATTAGGCACTGGAATGTCATGGTAAACCCTAAAAACCATAAGCCCAATGGAAGGTAATTTCATGGCTGTGAGTGCGCATAGCTATAATATATATATATATATATATTTATATATTATATATATAATATATATATATATATATATATATATATATATTATATATATAATATATATATTTTAATATATATAATATATCCTGTAAGTAACTAAATTTTCTAAAACATAACTGAAAACTATCTTTTTAATTAATTTATTAATTATGGAGTCTTACTTGGCATTCTACGGGCCATTTTACATTCTGTTTGCGCCACAAGCTTCTGTACGACGTTGTATAAAGCAGCGTCATTGGAGAAGTTATCTTTTGAAGTGGATAATACGGTTGGCCACTTTGTATCCTTCTTCAGGCAGCTGGTCACTATCACTAACAAATTTCATTAGGAGGATTTTTGAACTCTAATGGTCCCACAGAAATCACTGATAAACCGCAAATATTATATATATATATATAATATATATATATATATATATATATATATATATATTATAATATATATAATATATAATATATATATATATATATATATATATATAAATAATATATATATACCCTTAAACACA
>JABUQX010079979.1:10000-13407 GCA_015478945.1 Trachelipus rathkii
TAAAATGAAGGGAAGGGAGTAGAAATGAATGATCAAAGATTTAATAAATCTTTCAAGATTTCGAGATGCAATATAAATATCATAAACAGAGTCCTTGTTGTTAAAATCATGAACAGAGTCCCTGTTGTTAAAATCAAAAATTCATGCAGTGTTAAACCAGGGTCTGTGAATTTTAGCTAAAGGAAAAGAAAATAGAGTGTAAACATCAACACCGGAAAATATTACCTCTACTGTGAAATATGCACATACCAAGTGATCTGTTTTGCAGAAGCAGTAATTGTCTCTGAGAAAATCAAAGAAGAACGACCGCAAGTCTGCCCAGCTTGCAGGAGTGAAGGTCCTAAAACGCATAGTTTATTAAGGAGGAGCTAATTTCTTAGAAAGTCTTGAAGAGATAGAACAGAATAATGAGATAAGATGGTGGTCGGAGGAACCCTAAGGCGAAAGGGGGAAAATATTTTAACAGCATAAGGACTAGGACTAAAATATAAAAAAACGTTTATCTTGCAGAGTTCATCTCGAAGATGATCAAGGAAATGGACAGGAAGCCTCACCATTTGTTCAAAACTGTTGTGGATAGAGAGACAGCAAGAGAGTTCACAACTTAATAACTAAAAAGAAATCCATTATCGGTGTTGAAAATTGAAACCATTCAGAATGATGATTCCAAAATGAGGTAAAGAAGAGAGAATACTGAATAATTTAAGATAGTTAATTGAATTAGGGGAGTAGTGTATGTAAATACCGAAGAGAACTTGTGTGGCAAAAATTTCGAATTCAATTCTTAGACATTCTTTAAAGAAGTTCCTATTCTCGATATAGGAGGAAAAACACGTGGGATTTAAACATTTTAATAAAAACAATATAAAATAAACAGAACAGATGAATTCAGTCAAAAACTGACAAGGGAATCGAAAAAAATATATCTAAAAACCCCCTTTTGTAGAAAAAAAAAATCTGAAGATCCTTTAGACCCTGTAGATAGTAAAAGGGAACATGGGCTTTCTTTCGGAGCGCTCAAAACCTAAAGTAAGTTTAGGTTAAGAACAAGAAATAAGCTTATTAAAAGAAGTTGTGTTCAACAAAATTTAAATTAGAATAGAAATATTTTAAAAAAATAATGAAGAAAGCCGAGGAGAGTGTGCAAAGCAAGCCTGCATAGTCTTTGCTTTATCAACCTCAACTTACAAGCGATGATGGAGGAGGAGTTGCTTAGGGACATTCTTTGAATGCCGTATCTACGAGAAGGATGATATGCTTCCCTTTATATATTTATGTTAAGAAAGTATGTATGTGTACTTTTATGTGAAAGTCTGCATGATGCAGTACATCTAATATGTGAAGATGGAGAAGGGAGGTGAAGGACTGTTAACAATAACAAACACCAAACACCTCAACAGTCATCCTACGTCGATCAGTGCTATGGCCTTCCTACTACGCCGCATAATAACGATACCATAAAAATTATAAATTGATTTTTTATGGTAATCGAATATAATCAGTCCATTAAAATATGATAGAATCATAAATGAGGGTGATCAGATTAGGTGATTGTTTGATAGGTAAAATTTTAACTCTTTATCTTTGAAATATTTTAATCTAAACTTTGAAATTTAATATCAAAAAACGGTCGAGTTGTCAATTGTGGACCCAAGTTACATATCAAGGATAACAGCCTGATATAACTGATCTTCAAGTGCCAAGAGTTGCACATATTATGTGATTAAATCGAATCTCTTTGTTTGTCAAATAAAATTGTTGAATCAACATTAACGTATTTAATAAATAAATATAAACTTACAATTCGTCTTTTTTATTATTATTTAATTCACTTCAATATTTTATCTTGTTTGTTAAGTTCAGACAAATAAATTACAATAAATACGAATGGCTTACCTGCCCAGTAATTCTAGCTACCCGCTCGATATCAACGCAAATACACCTTAACAAATGCACAACTGCAGAGCGAACACTTTTGATATTAACAATGCATATAAAATCAAAATTCTAAAGCTACACAATTGCTTTAAAGAACAACAAACTCAATTACTTTAGCTTTAACAATCAACAAACGGTAAATTTACACATCGAAATTAATATTCACACTTTAAATTTAAACATAACAATATTCAAACAATTTAAAATAACAACACAAGACAAAACATCTTCTTGGTTACGAAATACACAATCTAACATATAATAAAAATCGATCGAGACATATGAGGCATTTGGTATGTACCTAACTATATACGAACTTTAAGTACAACAATGAAAGGGAACAGAATTCAAATTATTCTTACTTTACTCAATTTATATGGATTAATAGTAATTTATTTAAGTCTAATGAGATTCACATATCCTTAAAAAACTATATCAAACTATGATGTATATATATCATATTATTTAATTTTTTTCATACATCAGATAATACTAAGACATTTGAAGGGACATGGCGTGAGTTGGCTCCAGACGCTTGTGTAATTCGAGATGCTATCTACAATTTCAAGAAATGATCATATGTTTCAGTTATCAATAATTCGCATCAGAATAAAAAAATCTAACTAATATCGAAAGATTATGAGTCTTTCATCCACTTACCGGAAAATACATGTACAGTAGGTCTAATAATTTAATTGAGTTTTTCAATATTAGTAGCTTAAGTATATGGAAAAGGGTTGCTATTAGAGTTGAATCGATTATTTGACTTGTACCTCTTTATCGTTAGATTCGTGTATGGTTACGGTCCCCAGGGGTTTGGTTTGTTGCTACGGGAGATCCCCTGAAGAGGGGCCTTCTTATTTTACTGTCTTTCCATGCCTCGCGGGACACTCCGTGAAAATGCCAATAATAATTAGATAAAGGAATCGACAGTGTTTCCGTATACAATGGAAAGAAATAGAAATCTGGTCGAGGAGCGAATATCAGTAGATTTAAATTTCTAGAAATAGCTTGGGTATTGGGTTGAATCTATCTGGGAGCATGGCAATCCGGCAGCATGTAACAGGGCAAATAGGCATCATTTTTTGGGTCTCTTCGGAGTCAGGGGCATAAATTGCGTGGCCGAGTTAGGATAAACTGACAGTGCTAGTCGTATAACACATGTTGGGTGTCCTTTATAAAGGGATTTATCTGAGTTGTCATAGACGTTCTGAAATATGATCGGTTATATTTATTGCAGAGAAGTTCCGTATAGGGTTGTCTGGTGCACCGCCCTCATAATAGGTCGGGTCCCGATTTTATGTTCTACTGAAAAAAAAGGCACTTATGGAGTGGGTATAACCATCAAGGTGGGAAGATGGAAGATTAAGAAAGGATGAAAAGATGAATATGGTATAGGAGGGAAGAATGAAGAATACGAAGGTGGATTTTTTAAATGGAGTCTGGAAGGATGAGTAGGAGTTGACAGC
>JABUQX010079980.1:5000-7500 GCA_015478945.1 Trachelipus rathkii
GTTTCACCACTAGTCCTTCTCTCTATAAATACACCACCTTCGCTCCTATTGGTAAATCTGACCACAACCTTATATCTCTTAATTTTAATACTTTCTCTCCAACAGCTCCATCCTGCCATACGCGTTTTTTCTGGCACTTTGATCGGGCCGATTGGGGGGCCTTGCGTTGCTTCTACGCTAACTATAATTGGAGTGACTGCTTTGACTCTGGTGACGCTTCAGCTTCTGCCGATAAGGTGGGAGCTGTAATCACTGATGGGATGAGCAGGTTCATTCCTTCTTCGACTAAATCTTTCTCTCCTCATAATCCATGGTTCGATCTGGCCATTCAGGCTAGAGACAGTGCGTATCGGGAGTGGAAAAATTCTTGTTCTCCTATCACTCTTGCTAATTTTCATTCAGCTAGAAATCGTTGCAGGGATACTCTTCGACGAGCAAAGCGGGCTTTCATCAAACGAAAGTGCGCTAACCTCCTTGGTTCTCCTACTGACAAATCTTTCTGGCCTCTTGCCAAAAACATCTCTAACAACTTCTGTAAATCTGTCTTTCCTCCTCTAATTCGTCTTGAGGTTTTGTTGCTAATTCTCCAACTATAAAGGCTAATTAATCTGTTCTCTTTTTTCCTCTACCTCAACCCTGGACGATTCTGGCATTCCTCCTCCTCCTCCTCTCCTCTCAGGTGTCCTATGCCTTTGCCTGTGATTACATTTGATCGGGTGCATGGGCTCCTGAAATCTATGAACGTTAGGAAGGCGGGTGGCCCGGATGGCATTCCTCCCCGTGTTTTGAGGGAGTGTGCTTCCGTGCTGGTCCCTCCCCTCGTTCAACTATATTCTCTATGTCTCAATACTAACACTTTCCTTCAGTGTTGGAAGCATGCACATGTCCAACCTATTCCGAAAAAAGGAAGCTGCTCTGGATCCTTCTTAACCATTTATAGTTTCTCACTTCCTTGTATTCTATCTAAGACTTGAAACCCTTCTCAACTCTCATTTCTTAAACCATCTGGAATCTCATTATCACTTTTTCCGGATCGCCAGTACGGCTTTCGGCGCGCTCGAGGTCTACCGGCGATATACTTTCCTATCTTACTATTTATGGTTTTCCGCCCTTAGAGACTACGGGGAGACTTGCGTGGTGGCGTTTGACATATCGAAAGCATTTGACCGGGTATGGCACGCGTCACGCTCTCCAAGCTCCCTTCCTTTGGGTTTCCTATTTTCTCTATGTTTACTTTTATTTAGTTCTTCTCAAATCATTTCATCTCGGCTATTTTTGATGAGGATACTTCTTCTCCTTCTCTGTCATAGTGGTGTTCCCCAGGGTTCTGTCTTATCTCCTACTTTGCTCTTTTTACTTTTCTCATTAATGATCTTCACCTGCACATCTAGCTCATCTCACTGTAAGCCGATGACTCGACCTTCATTCTTCAACTCATTTCAATTCTGCTCTTTCTTTTACTTCTAGAATTGCTCTCTCGTCTTAATCTTTCCGATTCTATTCGCTGATCTGGATAGAATTTCCGGGTGGGGTCGTCTCAACCTTGCGAAATTTAATTCTTTTAAAAGCTCAACTTCTACAAATCTCCCTCTAAAACACCTTACCTTTCCTATCTCTTTCGACGGTTCTTTCGTCTCTCCGTTGGCAATATAAACATCCTTGGCCTTAACATTAACAAAAAGTGTCTTGGTAATCACATATTACAATGGTTGCTAGAGCTGGCTCAAAGGAGCTCGGAGATCTTTTTAGATTGCAAGATTTTTTTTTTTCCTCTTTAGTCATTTACTCAACTATACAAGGGCCTCATCCGCTCTTGTATGGAGTACTGCTCTCATATTCGGGAGGGGCCTCTTGGTTTCACCCGGCTTTTGGACAGGGTCGAGTCAGCACAAAAGATTCTATAAACTTCACCAGCCTTCCACTTCCTTGACCCTTTATCTTTGCGGCGCGATGTTGGTGCTTTATCTCTTTTTCTATAGGTACCGCAGCGGCAGATGCTCGAGGGAACTTGTAACTTGCGTACCACCACCTTTACGTCGCCCTCGTAGCACAAGGGGTGCTGTGTCTGCGCATGAGTTTTGTGTGGATATCGGTAACTCCAGGCTAGTACGCTGCGGTGCTTCCTTCTTTCCTGCCACCTCTGTTCTGTGGAATTCCCTTCCATCTTCTGTGTTTCCTGCCGAATTATCTGCATCACTTTAGAATTTGCGTCTGTGTTCGCCTACAAAACCCGAGTTAGTTGGTGAGCTTCTGAGACGTGTAACACCCCCTTGAATAGGGCTCTGCCCGTGAGTGGTGGTGACAACTATATAAAAAAAAGTTATTAGTTTTTCCTTTAAGTTTAAATTATTTGTTCTAAAGATTAAACTTTCTCATCATTTATCTCGCAATTTATTAGTTAATCTTCAAAAATTTCATTTCATTTATGTCACGTTCACACCCACACCCACACCCACTTACACACACACACACACACACACATATATATATTATATAGTAG
>JABUQX010079980.1:10000-15000 GCA_015478945.1 Trachelipus rathkii
ATTGTGAATCATTCAATCATATAATAAATATTAAACAAGAAATATTTGTAATATAAAATAACTTCAGCTTTCTTTATATTTAATATTAAATAAGAAATATTAAATAAATTTAATAATAAAAATACCTTTATATACAATTGAGGTACCTTGCAACGGGACCGTCTAGACATCTGAGCGTGACAAGGTGTCTGCTGTGCATCTAATCCTTTCACAGATATACATGAGAAAATTATTACACACAAGATTGCAAAAATAAATTTAACACGTGTTAAATGATCCGGGCTAGGCTTATAGCAATCACAAAAAAAATAGAAAAAGTAAACATTAATTCACAACACTATAATATAAATAATGATCTGCAAGCCGTTTTATATGAAGACTGGTAGTCCTGAATACTGCCTTATCCAATGGCATGACACTACAAATAGTAAGAAGAAAAATTTATACAAGATTGACCTAAAATTAGAAGGAAAGAAGATAGATATTTGCAATAGGATGGGAGGAGGAGTTTGCCATCCTGAACATTTAGTAAGATTCGCATAAAAAAAACAAAACTTATTCAGAAGGGAAAAGACAAGAAGTGTTGAGATATACAGTTTCACACTCTAATAAATAAAATCGCTTTCGCATTATTTTAAAATTAAATATATATATATATATAATATATATATATATTATTTATATATATATATATATATATTATATATAGTATATATATATATATATGATGTGGTATAAATTGTATGGGGTTATATATTAAATATGTATATAATATATTATATATAGTATATTATATTATAAATTAATTTAAATAATAAAAAAAGGGTAAATATATATATATATAAATTTATATTATATAGTTATATAACTTTAACATTAAAATTATATATATTACTTCTTACTTACTTCTTACTTCCTCTCCCAGGAAGGATTTTCATCCTGTCAGTCGCGCGAGGGTCTTCCTCCAGACATCTCTCTCCTGGACCACTCCTCTTCTCTTCAACCATCTCATTGTCTGCAGCTGGCATCTCTTTAAAGAATCCTCCACCGATTCAGTCCATCTTTTCTTCGGTCTACCTCTCGGTCTTCTTCCCTCCGGTGTCCATTCCCATCTTCTTTTCGGCATTCTATCAGGCTGCATCCTTTCCAGATGTCCCCACCATCTCAGTCTTCCCACATCCATCTTCAGTATAATCTTCTTCACTCCTACAGTTTCTCTGGTTACTTCGTTCCTTATTCTGTCTCTTCTGCTTCTTCCAGTCATTGCTCTCAGAGCCCTCATTTCTGCCGCTTGTATTCTACTCTCCTCCCTCCTCGTAGTGGTCCACGTTTCAGCTCCCTCCAGTCCCTCATTTCTGCCGCTTGTATTCTACTCTCCTCCCTCCTCGTAGTGGTCCACGTTTCAGCTCCATACAGCAGCGTTGGAGTCAATATACTTTCGAAGATTACCTTTTTAACCTCCATTCCAACATTTCCGTCCTTCATCAATGGGTACAATGCTCTCATAGCTTGTCCATATTTTTCCATTCTTCTAGTAATATCTCTTCCACATCCTCCCTCTCTGTTAAAACATCCATCTAAATATAGAGCTGGAATCTGCCGCCTTCACTTCCTCTTCCACACCATCATCCTCATACCTTCATCGTTTCCTCCCGTTACCATTAATATCTCTGTCTTCTGTACATTCATCTTCATCCCTGCCTCATCCAACTCCTCCGCAAACAACCTCACCACCTCCCATATCTTCTTCTCCTCCTCACTCCAACATGCTAGGTCATCCGCATAAGCCATTATTATCTCCATCATAAAACTCCTAGTCTCTCCCTTCACTTTTACTTTATTAACCACGTCTAATATATTTATGAATAATATAGGCGATAATACACTCCTTTGTTTAACTCCTGTTCTTACTTCAAAACCATATATCGTTTTCACACTCCGTTCTGATGTTACAACTACATTTTTCGTACATACTCGAATTTGCTTCTTCAGTCTATATTCCGACTTCGCACTTTCCATATATTTTTCTTCATGTATCTCCATAGTCGTTCCCCTTGGTACAGGTTGAATCAAGCTGCAGATCAGATAAACGCAAGCATATTTGAAACTCTTGCCAATTATTTCTAACATCTTCTCCTAACTTCTTCCGTTAGGTGATATCAGAGATCTGTTCGTTCCTTCTCTTCCTCCCTTTAATACCCGTGCTGTTCCTGCCCCCAGTCTCGGCTCCACAATCATTCTCAACTTCTCTCCAATATTCTTTCGTAGATTTTTGCCAGGTGGTCCATAAATGCAAGGATTGCCTCTGTAGTTGTCACATGTTGCTTGTATTCTTCCGTTTTTATCTCTTTTGTTATTATTTTGGTATATTTATATGCTTCCCCTCCATCTATTTCCGGCACTTATCCCTCTTCTTCTCAACAATGTTTCAGGTTACAAACTCTCTCCTTCATTCCTTCTCCTCCCTCCATCACCTATACCTATTTGCATCTCCATCGTTCTCTTGCACTTTGCTCTGTCTTTCTATTCTTTTTCAGTTGCCTCTTATATACTTTCACTTTCTCCCCCTTTCTCTTTTCTCCTGCTTCTTGTTACCTCTCCTCCACTTCCCCTGTCCGCCACCGCTTCTTCTTTGTTCTCGCGAATCTATCGGTTTAACAAGTTTCTCATAGTGTTCCGTCCAACCTTATCATTTCCTTTTCTTGTGTTCCGTGTTTTACCAAGTATTCTCTTCCATTTCTATCCTTAGTTTCTGATTTTATTCGTTTCGGTTTTCTATATGCTTTTGCCATCTTAAACAGCTTTTTCTTTCCCTCATTTACATCTCTCGTTATTCTTGCGGCTATCCTCTCCGTTTCTCTTCTTCGCCCTCGCTCTTGGATTCTTTCTGCTTCATTTTTTTGTACGATACTACTTCTCTCTCGCTTCTCCCGTTCTTCTTTTCAACCATTTTCTCATTTTCTCCGTTTTCTTTCTGATTGCATCTTTCACTTCTTCGTTCCACCATGGTGTGTGTCTTTTTCTAGTTCCTCCTACCCATCTTTTACCAAGCGTTTCCTCTGCAACTTCTTTTATTACATCTTGCAACCTCTCATCTTCCACTCCGCTTCTTGCATTTTCTGTTTGTACTTTTCTCTCTCCTCTTGTTCACCCAGCTTTTCTACTTTGATCACTGTTCTTTTTTGTTCCTTAACAGTTCTTTCGCCTCTCATCTTCATATCTGCCACCACCAATCTATGATCTGCATCCAGCGACACTCCTGGTATCACCTTTACATTTCTTATCATTCTCTTATCTGATACTATCATATAGTCTATTTATCGATTTTTGATCAAATTACTGGTTGTTTGGTCCACTCTATAATCTCGTATAGATGTGCGACTCCCGATGCTTATAAAAGGTGTTCATAATCTTTAGATTAATTCCTCAATACAATTAATCTATCAATCCCTCCCTTCCAGGTTCCTTGTCTCTTCTCCCCACACACCCAAAACTCTCTCCACTTCTCCTCTTCTCTTTCCCACTCTGGCATTGAAATCTCCCATCAGCACTCTTTCTCCTTCCTCCTCCATCCCCACCTCTTCCTCCATTCTCTCCATAAATCTATTTTTTTTCCTCTTCTGAATGTCCTTGTTGTGGTGCGTATACTTGAAATATTCTATATTTCCTCTGCCCGATTTTCAACACACACATCATTATTCTCTCGTTTATATTTTTCACCCTTTGGATATATGGTGATAGTCTCGGACCCACTATCATTCCAACACCATGTTTCCTTATCCCTTCTCTCACTCCACTGTATATCAGAATAAAACCTTCTCCCAGTTCTTTACCCTCCTCAGAACCCCTCATCCTCATCTCCGCCATCCCCAACAAATCTATCCTCCTCTCCTTCATGATGTCCACTATCTCCTCCTCCTTCTCTCCATAGGTGCCTACATTTATTGTAGCGTACCTATAATTTTTAAATGTGTTTTCCTGATTCATAGTCCAATTATCTTGCCGTGGTCGTCGTCCAAAGTTTCGTCTGGCTTCCGAGGCTCGCGCTTGAGTATTTCTAGCAATTTGTTTCGGGCAGTGGCTTGCTGGGCCTATCCTGCCCTAGCCATATCTCCTTTAGCCGAGTACATCTATATTTATATTTATATATATAATCTTCTTCTACCTTTTTCTCCCCAAGACTGGGTATATATATATATATATATATATATATATATATATATATATATATATATATTATATATATAATATATGTAATATATATATATATATATATATATATATATATATATATATATTATTATATATATAATATATACTATATATATAATATATATATTATATATAAATATATATTATATATATATATTAATATAATATATATATATATATATATATATATATAATATATATTATATATATATATATAATAATCTAAATATATATATATATATATTATATAATGATATAATATTATATATATATATATATATATATATATATATATTATATATATATATATATATATATTAATAGTATATATATACTACTCCTTTCGTAGTGAAGGTTACAACAATATAATAATTAATAATAATAATAAAATAATAATAATAATAATAATAATAATAATAATAATAATAATAATAATAATAATAATAATAATAATAATATAATAATAATATAATAATACATAATAATAATAATATAATAATATATAAATTATATATAATAATAATAATATAATAATAATAATAAATGAATAATAATATAATAAATAATAAATAATAACAATAATAATAATATAATAATAATAATAATAATAATAATAATAATAATAATAATAATAATAATAATAATAATAATAATAATAATAATAATAATAATAATATAATGATAATAATAATAATAAATAATAATAATAATATATACAACTGTAAAAGAAGTAAGACGTTATTTGATCATAAAAGTTAAGCTTCCTGATAAATAAATTCTTATTTCAA
>JABUQX010079980.1:20000-23003 GCA_015478945.1 Trachelipus rathkii
TAATTATAGAGGTATCTCACTGATGGACAATGCTGACGAAAATAATACGAAAGAATATTGGGAGAGAGGTTGAGGAGAAGGTAGAAGCCGCGAACTCGGAGAGAACAAGTAACGGGTATAGAAGGGGAAGAGGAGGCAAACGGACCTCTTATTCACACTGAGAATGGTCTCGGAGAAGATGCTGGAATATAGCAAAAGAGACTCTTTGTAGCCTTCATCGATCTGCAAAAGGCATTCGATTCGGTGCCAAGCAAAAAGCTCTGGAGGCTATGGAGAGGAATTATGGAGTAAAGGGGTAGATTAAAGAAGGCGAAAGAAAGTATGTATGAGAAATGCAGCTGTAATGTTAGAACTGAGTGTGAGAACGATAGATGGTTATTGAGGTAAAAACGAAGTGAGCAGGGGAGTGTTTTAAACTCGCCACTGCTGTTATATTAATATTTAGCGTGGTGATAAGGTGATAAGATGGGAAAGAGAGTGCGAGAATTTGAAGGGGACATAATGGCATATGCGGACGATCTGGCATGTTTGGAGCGAGAGAGGAGAGAGAGAGAGAGAGAGAGAGAGAGAGAGAGAGAGAGAGGAGAGAGAGAGGAGAGAAGAAGAGGAGAGAGAGAGAGAGAGAGGAGGTGATTCGAGAGGTGGTGGAGTTGTTTGCGGAGGTGAGGAAGCAGGGATGAAGATGAACATACAGAAGACAGAGATATTAACAGTAACTGGAGGAAATGAGGAGGGAATGAGAATGATGGTGAGAGAGGAGGAAGTTAAGGCGGTAAATACCTGCAATTATCTCGGAGGGTGTTTTAACAGAAGTGGAGGAAGTGGAGAAAAGATTACTCGAAGAATGGAAAAGTATGGATTAGTTAGGAAAGCGGTATACCACCCCATGATGAAAGATAGAAACATCGAAATAGAGGTTAAAAAGGAATTTTTAACAGCATACTGACTCCGACATGTTTGTACGGAGCGGAAACATGGACAACAACGAGAAGAGAGGAGAGTAGAAATACAAGCGGCGGAGATTAGGATATTAAGAACAATGCTTGGAAAGAGTAGGAGAGACAGAATAAGGAATGAAGTTATTAGAGAAGATATAGGGGTGAAGAAGATGACACTGGAAGATGGCTGTGAAGAGATTGAGATGGTGGGGAACATCTGGGAGGAGATGGAGAGGAAGAATGCTGAAAAGAAGATGGGAATGGACACCAGAGGGCAGAAAGACCAAGGTGAAGACATAAGAAGAGATGGGCGGAATCGGTGGAGGACTCTCTGGAAAGATGTCAGCTACCAAATTTGAGAGCGCTGAAGAGAAGAAGAATAGTGCAGGAAAGGGACATCTGGAGAAAGATGCTTGCGTGGCTGACAGGATGAAGAATCCTTCCTGGGAGAGGAAAGAAAGAAATAAATAAATAAATAAATATATATATTATATATTATATATATATATATATATTATATATATATATATATATATATATATATATATATATAGTATATATATATATATATGTGTGTGTGTGTATGTGCATGTTGGTGTGTGCGTTTGTGTGTGAGTACACGGATGTAATTGTGCGGACTTTGCTTTAATTTTAATTTAATTTAAATTTATAACTTCAATTTTTAGGTTGAAGCAAATGAGTGAGAAAATGAAAGAAGAACCAATTGTATTTAGATTTTATGAACTTGCAATAGGTGTATGTAAAGATTAATAGGCAAGTTCTCTGGCAGATGTTTGTAATATATGGCGTTGGTGGTAGGCTTTTGAATGAAATCAAAAGTTTTTATGTCGATAGTGAAGTGTGTGTAAGAATTAATGCAGTGAAGAGTAAATGCTTTAATATTAATAATAGAGTTAGGTAGGGATGTGTTGTGTCTCTATGGCTATTTAACTTGTATATGGATAGAGTGATGAAAGAATTAAAGGTAGGGGTGGAAAAGGAAAGTGTTAGACTGATGGAGAATGGAAGAGAGTGGACCTACCCTAATTATTGTGACTTGGTTATGTGCGGCGGATCTAAAGAAAGTTTGAGAGGATTGGTAGAGGGGGTTTGACAAGAAGTGTAAAGGGAGAGGTGTGAAGGTAAATGAAGATAAAAGTAAGGTGATGGTGGAATGTGAGGAGAGTCCACAGTATAAAATTATGTTGGATAGAGATAAAGTGAAGAAGTATCCGAGTTTAAATATTTATGCCCCATGTTGGATGAAAAGAAAACGGATGAGCAGAGTGTAGTAAGGAAAGTATAAGTTTATGGCAGGTTGGGGCTGGTGCAATTAATTCTTGGTGAATCAAAGGGACTGATGTTTTGAGCGGGCTAGGTTTCTACAATAAGGGGAATGTTGTTGACGGTGTTTTTGCATAGTAGGAATTGTCTTTTTTTCCCTGCATTTCGCAAATCCTGGATTCAGGGATAAATATGTTGTTTTATTTTTTTTCAAGATCCTGAAGATTTTGGCGGGATTACTGTAGGGTGGAAATAAGCTGAAAATTTTTCCAGCATTTTATGTATATATATATATATATAATATATATATTATATATATATATATATACATATATAATATTATATATATATATTATATATATATTTATATATATATATATATATAATATATTATTATATATATTATAATATTATATATATATATATATATAATATATTATTATATAAAATATATATTATATATACATATATATATATAAATTAATTGATATATATAATATATTATATATATATATATATATATATATATATATATATATATATATATATATATATATATAATATAGTATATATTTATAATATATATATATATATATATATATATATAATATATAATATATATATATACTATATATATATATATATATATATATATATATATATAATATATATATATTATAATATATATATATATATATATTTAATTATATAATATTATATAATATATTATATATATATAATATATATATATATATATATATATATATAAACTACAAAAAAG
>JABUQX010079981.1:0-10000 GCA_015478945.1 Trachelipus rathkii
ATTACACTTATAGATATATATTAAATTAATTATTTATTAATTTAATAAATATATATATTAATAATATGATAAATTATTTATTAAATAATAAAAATATTAGTATTTAATTAATTATAAAGCATATAAATATATATATATGAACATACGGATAATAACCTACTATATATACTTGATCAGTATACTAATTATACTAATACTATATACGCGCGGAACGATATATAATATAAGACTAAACGAATTTCTATATATAGCACAAATAAATATAATACCATAACTTTGTAATTTATATAAAAATAATAATCCGCTCCGTCCCATTACATCAAACACATATTAGTTAAATATGTATTTAGTCTATATTTTAGTTTTATTATAGTTTATATTAAATGGAATTAAGCTTTATTAATGAATTTATTTCAAATTATAAATAGGATTAAATTTTATCTTCCTTCTTTTGAGTTTAGTTCAGTGATTATCTCATTGTATTCTTTTATCCAATATATTTATAAATTAACCCTCATATTATTAAATACTGAAGTGAAAAAAGGTCATTAAGTCCCTATTAGGCATTCCAGTATCTGTGTTAAAGATAATTGAGCCGCAGAATATAACTCGATAAACATGGAAAAAATAGAGCGTCGTCACATATTTGTGTGGTGTGTTTAGTGTGTGTGTGTGTGTGTGTGTCGATGGTGCTCGTGTGATGGTGTGTAGCTGTAGATTTGTGTGTTGTAGGATGTGGGTTGTGTATTTTCTACTTTTGGATAGTATAAATTCACGAATTGAATAACCTGGTTCATTGATATTATAGAAAAAGCTTTTCGGTACCTATGTATATATGTCACTACATACATCTATAACTAGACTAACATTCTCTGAGGTGACACGATGAGATAATTGTAGAACTATATAATTAAAATATAACGAAAATTTTCCGCAATTAAGAATTAGAATATATAATTGTTGAATTGAAATATTAAACATAACATTTTTTATACAAGAGAATAAAATATATTCCTTGGATAGTAAAAAAAAATCGACTATTTAACTGAATTAATAATAACTTTAGCGAAATGTCAAAAGTATGATCTAATAATAATAATAATCATCACATCATCATCACAATATGCACATAATATTATAATATATTATAATTATAATCACAAAATTATTATAACATTATAATATAATAATATACTAAATAAATAATAATAATAAAAGTTATACTTAATATTAGGCAATAATAATAATAATAGACAATATATATTTAATAAATAATAATAATAAATAATAATAATAATAATGGAGTTAGCTAGATTTACATAGGTTTTTATATATTAACATTGATAATTTGAGAGATTTATTAGTCAAATTATAGTTAGATTAGGTTAGGGATTAGATATAGAGTAATAATAATAATAAATATTATTCATATAAAAATAAATTTATAATAATAATAATAATATATAATAACGTTTTACACTTCTTAAAAACAATTTGACATTCATTATTTTGAAGAAAGTCAATCTACTTAATCAGCTCCATAGTCTGACCTAAACTAACCATAATCAACAAATAGAGCCACACAAACTGTTGCTTCAAACTCTTATACCGTACAACACCTAACCTATCAAATCAAAAACACAACATTCCAAGACCTAAACTACCTATTTAATGTAGTATTATTCATTTTGTGCACTTATTTTATACTGTATTGAGAGGCAGTTCACACCGAGAACGAGTGTAAGAGATTGTTTGTGGGAACGGGAGAATATATATTAAAACGTAAAACAAAAACATTAAATAAATGACGGGGATGATATAACAGTGTTAAATGAAATACATATAATAATGGAATGCAACCCTGAAAAGAAACGACAAGAAAAATGAACACACAAAAACTTATTTAAGAAATGTGATTTACAAAATTAATAAGTGGTATAGTCACCTCAACTCAGAGATTTAGAAACTTACAGAAACTACAAGAACTACATGTGACATGATGGTAAGACGGTTCGTCTACGCAAAGCAATTTTAATCGTCCACATTAGGCTAGTCTGTTTAGTAAAATTTTGTTTATTTAATTTGTTGGATGTGTTTTACTGTTATTAAAAAAACCTGTTATCTATTTTTGAAATAAGTATATTATGTCTTAGACGCCTATTTCTTGTAAATATGAGTCGCTCACGTTAAGCAATCTCGCTTTCTAGATAAGAAGAGAGAAGAAGAAGAAGAAGACGAAGATAAGAAGAAGAAGAAAGAAGAGGAAGAAGAAGAAGAAGAAGAATGAAGAAGAAGAAAGAAAGTATTAGAACGAGTAAGAAGGGGAAGATGAAGAAGAAGAAGAAAAGAAGATAGAGTAGAGACAGAAGAAGACAGCAAAAAGTTAAGAAAAACGCGTGGACGGGAGAAGTGGAAAAGGGTCGCCTGAGATGTAACTACCATTAACAGTCTGGACATTATTTAGGTTTGGGAAGGCCTAGAGGAGCATATGTGATTTTCTTTAACTAACCTCCTTGACAACATTAGCACTCACGCTCACCTCTACATACAATTTGCCAGTCATATTGACTCTCGAGTTTTGAACGCAAAAAACGCATCTAAATTTCGAACTCAAAATTTTCCCGCCCCGAAAAGTCACGCACGCGGAAACACTCACAAAAAGGTTCAACACTTTTTAAAAAAAATCTATTTTACATTAAAATCGAAAAAAAAAAGAAAAAAAAAAAAAAGAGAAGAACGGAAAAAAATATAATTTATTTGGTTCGAAATATAGAAGAAATTATAATAGTATTGATCAAGTTTTGATATTATAGATATCAATTTTATTAAGGATCATAATTTATATATTTATAGCTTAAAGTATATATATATATAATGTTATAATTTAATATATATATATTTTATATTAAAATAAATATAAATATAAATATATAGTATATATTAATATATAATTAAATATTATATATATAATAATATTATTTATAATTAAATAATATATATAATATATATATACTATATAAATACATATTTAATATATATATTATATCTATATATATTATTATATGTTATTATATCATTAATACATATATATATATATATCTCTTCATATATATCTTATATTATATATTACTTATATATTATTATTCTTTATTAATATCTTTTCTATTAAATATCTTATCTATATATACCAGAATAATATATATATAATATAAATATAAATATATAATATATATATGGGTATTTATTTTGTAGTATTTAAAATAATAATATATATCTATATATTATTAAATAATCATATATACTTATTAATATATATTATAACTACTTATATATACTATATAAGTATCTATTTATATTCATATCTATATTTTATTCTTAATCCTATACTCACCTAATATATACATATATATATACTATATACCTTATATAATATATATATATATTTATATTACTATATATATGATTTATTATTCTTATACTTTATTTCAATACCATATATAATATATATATACTAATATATATATACTATTATAATAATATATAATATCAGGTATACCTATATATATGAGTCTTTACTATTTAATATTATTGAGTATAATATAAATAATATATTTATTATTTTAATTATCATAAGGCAACTCTACACCTCGTCCTGCTCGGGCTTAGCAACGAGTTATCATTATAATAGAACGATCGTCTTCTACAAATTTCTTAAAAGTTACGATAAAATTTTCTAATTTTTTTAAGGAAAAATTGGTCATATGAAAGAATATACTACATAATATAATCAATATAAAAGATTATGTAAAATTTAAACAATAAGTGTAAGAATATTGCACTTTACATATTCTAATTTTTCACTCTATAATTATACATATAGGGATCTTCCGAATAGTCAATCAGAAATTATCTTGAATGACAGTCATTACAATATACATATCCGTGAATTTAAATCTTTTTTTTAGGGAAGGAACTGACTAAACATCTTACCAAGTTATCTAATAACTAACAATCTCCCTATTTATTTAGAGAAGGCGTTATCAGAGTATTTAATTATCTATTTTTGTAATTCGTTTATACAGGGCATTTCGAGGAATAAAAATAATTTATTTGGGATATTTCAATTCTATACACTCACTGAATTGAAAAGAAAAACATAGACAGTTCACGCACTCAACTCAATTTTAAGTTATAAGAAATTACTAGTAAAATACTTGAATAACCTCCAATTATCTTAATATGGAATAGTCTCTTTTGGCTTAATCTAACTATATTTATAATTCTCATTTATATTCGCCAGATCTTTTTCTATATAAGTATCGCTAACGGGCAAGTAAGCTTCGGGTTGATACGTTTATTCCTAATATATATATTACACATAAATATAGGGTCAGTAATTTTATATATATACTTATTATATATATAAAATAAATATAATACTTAAATTAGCTTGGTTTATTACATAATATTACTATATAATTCACCTCACGTTATGCATAAGAGATTAATAGTCATCAATAGAATGCCTTCAACTCGCTTCAGCGGAAATATAATTAAATAATAATAATAATAATAAAAGTAATCAATAAATTAAACCTAATAATACTATTAATTCTTTTAGGAGTTATCGGGAATGTGCAAACCGAATTAATTCATCGATTACCACCTAATAAAATTATACTTATAATTATAATTATATATCTAATTATAATTAGTTTAATAATTATATTAATAATTATAATTATAATTATATTATAATTATAATATAATAATAATAATAAATATATAAATAATAAATAATATAATAATAATAATATATAATGATAATAATAATAATAATATAAGATTAAAAGACAAATTTGTAATTATTAATTATAATTTAGATTCTAATTATGATTTATAATTAGAAGTATAATTTTATTAGTAATTATAATAATTCAAATTATATTATAATATAATTTCTAATTATAATTATGAATTGCGAACTATATTTACAATTATATTATAAATAATTATAATGTTATTTAATCATTAATTATTATTATTATTATTATTTTGATTTTATAATCATTATTTTTATTATTCATTATTATATATTTTATTATTATTATTATTATTTTTATATTATTATTATTATTATTATTAATTTTATTATTATTATTATTATTATTATTATTATTGTTATTATTATTATTCTATTATTATTATTCATTATTATTATTCATTATTATTATTGTTATTATTATTGTTATTATTATTATTATTATTATTATTATTATTATTATATTATTATATTATTATTATTATTAATTTCATGAAGCGATCGAGCATTCTTAGATGACAATAAATTCTTTTCTTGAAAAATCAGAAATTCAGTCTCGATTTGTCCTGCTGTTTGACCAAATTTTCTTATTTTCATTTTTTTTAATAAAAGAACAACAGTCCTAATTAAATCTGTGATTTGAGGTGTGAAGTATTGGACTTAGTGATTCAATTTAGGCTTAAGATACATTCTTTATGGTTAACGTAATTTTTTTGTTTGTCTTTTTAACAAAGATCTGTTTTCAAATTAAGTGGGTTACTAACCCTCACACTAATTCTTAGAAAACGATTTTTGTGATTTATGAAATGTAATCAAAATTAACAAAACCATTAAAATGAAAATAACATACGCAATATTGATTAGGATAAATTTGCAGAATAAGGAAGCAAATGCTAGTAATTGCTCGCATCAAGCTAAGTAAAAGAAAAGGGAGTGAGTAGGTTCCTGGCTTGTACAGTAAGGGGGCGCTGATCAGGGTTCCTAAGAGCTAATTAATATCAAGAGATCTATCAATAGCTTTCATTGTGTGTGTGTGTGTGTTATGTTTGATAATTCTACTCATTCTAATTCAATTATACCATTTGGAATGTAGAAATTTCATTAAGATATTTCTTCCATCAAACTATAATATTTAATCGTTTTAGTTGGTATATTTTCTTAACAAAGTCGATAAATGAGTTGTATGGTTTTGATTGTCATTTAAAACTTGTATTATTCCTTCATCTGTCGTGATCTCACAACAGGAGTTATTGTGTGTATTACTGTAGTTTCATCTATGAAACGAAGAGATGAAATTATTATTATGCTCTCAAGAATTTAAGGGACAACGCATAAAAGTACAAGGACCCTCTTACATTTAGCAATGTTTCACTTAAAATGCCTGTTAAGCTTTATTTAAAACCATTTCCACAAATAGTATTTATATTCTAAATCGTTGGTCATACTTATGATTATTTAACCGAAAATTTTATATTTAACATTTCACACATTTCTAATTTTATCTTTTCTCTACTTGCACTCCTTTTGGAATAATCAAGTTTTCCGATAGACTCTTTTATTTTTGAAAATACCATTCATATTCTTATTGTAACTTCAGTTATCAACAAATAGTGTATATGTTTCATATGGTTACAGTTTACTATTCGAACTCAATCAAGCTGAGACGCTCAGGTATCATCTATAGGAAGCCTGCGACTTAGTTCGGTTCTTTACCTAACCTTTAAATCTATGTTTTTATATTGTTATTAATTCTTGGTGCGGTTTAAGTGATAAACGTGGATGGTGTATATTTAATCAAATCCAATATAGAATAAAGCAATATTTATCTCTCTTCGTCCTTTCATATCATATTTAATAGTTAATTTTGTTTTTAACCAAGAAAAAAAAATATTGCGACTTGAACGACTAGAATCATGCCTCGCAATCGTCGCATAAAAGACATCATGAACGATTAACTCCATATACTATATTGAAGTCAGACTATTATGCAGAAAGAAGAAATGCGTTATACTCTATTATTGGTTAAATTGAGGCATCCCTTTTGTGAAGTTTGGCTAACTGAGATTGATGCAATCCTCCCTCTCTCCTCGGAATCGATAAACTGGTTAGCACCAGCTACATTTAATAGTTTTTAATGTAAATAAAAGAACTTACACTCTAACTCCTACACTCGAGTGCCCTCTCTCACTCCTCTCCCTCTCTCTCTCATTTCTCTCCCTCTGTATTTTTCTTTCTCTGTATGTCTAGAAAAGTCATTCCACTGATATCTCATATATATTTACTACTTATATATATATATATATATATATCTGGCTAATTTTTTAGTATCATTAATAAAAATGGATATATAAATACATATTAGTAAAATATATACGGGAAATATTATATTATATCGAAAAGATTATGAATGAGTTAAGATTATATTTATATCTAATAAGCAATTAATATAAATTAATGTGAATTAAACTACCTATTATATATATTTGACTTTATTTATTACATATATTTATAATATGAGTAATATAATATGATTATATAATATTAAAAAATATATATAACATAAATAAAAGGTTCTAACATATTTATGAAACAACTTCAAGTAATATATATATATATTATATATAATATATTATATAATATATAATATATAATATAAAATATATAGTATAATATAAAATATAATATATATATATATATATATATATGCTATGTGTGTGTGTATGTTGATGTATATATATATATATGATGTGTGTGTGTTGTGTGTGTGTGTAGGTGTGGTGTGCTTGTAGAGTTAGTGGTGCGTCGGTATGGGTATGTGTTTTGGTGTGTACAAATCAATTTAAAATTTTATAAATAATAAAATAACTAAGAATAAAATTTTATTAATAAAATCCATTAAAAATGATGTAAAGATTCTTACAATCAAAAAGTATCTGTATTATTTATTTTATTAAAGAATTTATATTATAATTACATTAATACAACACATTAAAATCGAAAATTCTTTAAAAATCTGACGAATAGAGATTTAATATTAAAACTATTATAAATTTCTTTAATAATGTATAAAAAAAAATTATAATAAATTAAATAACAATTAAATTATATTATTAATAATAATTAATAATAATAATAATAATAAATAATAAATAAATAATAAATATTAATTAAATAATAATAAAAATAATATAATAATATTAAATAATAATAATAATAATTAATAAAAATATAATATATAATTAATTAATAACAATAGTACTAATAAATATATAATAATAATAATAATAAATAATAATATAAATTAAATTAAATAATAATGATAATAAACAAATTTCAACCCAATTCAAATATTACAAAATGTTAAATATTTTAGATGTTCATAAGAATAAAAAAATATAAACTCATAATAATAATAATAAATTGATAAATACATTTATTTAAAATATTAAATAATAAATAAATGTAATTAAATAATAATTAATAATAATAATTAATAATAATAAATTAATAAATTAAATTATTATCATGAATAAATAAAATTAATTAAAAATAAATAATTCATTAATATATAAATAATATAATAATAATAAAATTTTAATGATCTTAAATAGTAAAATATATTAATAAATAATAATATAATAATAATAAAATTAATAAATATAATAATAATAATAATAATAAAATATATTTAAATAATAATAAATCAATAATAATATATAATAAATAATTTATAATTATTATTAAATTTACATTTAATGAATAATATAAATAATTAATTCAATCAATATAAGGAAGATTATACTAAAAATGACATGAATAAATTAACGACATTAAAAAATAAATAAATGTTTTGTTTTTATTTTATTCTATTCAATGATACGAATTCCAATAAAACACAACTCTATAAATAGTTATCGGTGATTTCTGTCTACATGAACGACATGTGGTGAACTTTTAGTATTAAAATATCAATTACGGAATCTGGAATAAAATTAAAATTTCTGAAAATTGCTCATTTATCGTGCAAGATGCAGCATAGTATCAAGCTTTCATCCGTACACTTCGGACATTTCAAAAAGGAATAGTTTTATTTTTTATAAATATTTTTAACATTTTTGATAAGTAAATATTATTAAAACTTATAACAAATATAAATTGAACAAATTAGAATTTTATATAACACATTTGGCTCTACGTTGAACCTTTTGTTTTTAAATATGTTTAAAAATTAGACATTTCTTTATATTTGATGTTTATTTACGTTTTATGTTTCCTTCAGAGCAATGATTCCGAGGCGCAATTCATAAAAATTTGTCCTTCTCTTGCTAATGGAATAATTTGAATAGAGTGTCTACGTTAAATAAATTATACGAATAAGTTTTAGGGATAACATACTACTGAAATTTATTGACTCCTTCACGTACCGCTTTAATAATTACAAAATTTATGTTAACAAATATTGTTTAGGCTTCAAGAGGTATTCAGAATTCGATTATGATTATAGACCCTATTTTTGATTTAGAAATTAAAAGAATAACAAGAAATCTGATAAACAATTAATTCCCCCGTATAATTATAGAGAAACTATAACACGCACACTTTAAATAAATATTCGCCATACTATCAATGATAAATGAAAAAGATTAGACCTTAGTAATATTATTAAAACTGATAATATTAGATCAGAACAAAGCGGAAGAAACAAATTAAAATTAATTTTGAAAAGAACATATTAAAAGCAACAAGCCGGAAGAAGCTTATATTAGGATCTTACTATAAGCCATTGAAATACTAAGCTCGTGCTTCTCTACTCGTGAAGCCGGATTTCACGGCATGGTGATAGAGTCAACGTTGTGTAACCATTTTCAATGTTGAAAGTGGATGTAACGCCGCTTATTTCGGATACACAACGGATACACAACGAATAAACGCGCCATGAGAAAATGGCAGCATAAGTATTAAAGCCGAGTAAAATATTTCAAACATCTTAAGGAGAAAGACCATTAACAAAATCTCCGAATAACAGCATAAGAGGGCTTTATCATAATACCCACGTAGGCAAGGAAAGAGATTTTTAATGAATTGGCGGTTACACTGGGCGCCCGGGAATATTGCTCTTAAGAGAAACATATAACAGGTATACTCAAATATTGAAATGTCTAATTTTTTTAAACATAT
>JABUQX010079981.1:12500-27500 GCA_015478945.1 Trachelipus rathkii
ATTTTATGTTTAAAGGAAAAATAAATATTTTCAAATGTCCCTCATATCTATTTATGCAACACACTTTCTCAAGTGTGATAATTAGCAATGTAAGTTTTTATTTTATGTTATTACTTTTTTCTTTCATATTCCAAACAACAATAGTTAATAATTGCGCTAAAAATAGTTTGTTTAGTAAAAAAAAAATGATTTAATTCATTTATCTTTTTCATGGTTGATTTAAGGGCCAAAATATCTTCGAAGAAAACAGAAAATATATATTTTATATTAAGCAAGAAAATTGTGTTTTAGTGGCATTGAAAACCTAATTTCACCAAAACTGGTCGCTGTTGCTTGCGACAATTTTTTACTTTACAAGCGATAATAAGTTATATCGTAAATAAATTTTACTATTCATCAACTTACTAGCTGACTTAAATGGTATTACATGCAGTCCAATAGTGTCCTGCTTCTGGGACGATTGACAACACAAATTAATAAGGATCCCAGGATTAAAGGAAAGATACGTAGAGTAAGAATTTTTTTTGTATTTTTTTGTTTTTAAGCAAAAAATGACAGATAGAATGAATTATAAAGGAACCTATCTAATTAACTCTAACGTAACTTTAACTAGACCTACCTAACCTAACCTACCTAACTAACTTAGCCTAACCTAAATCTAAGTGTCTAATAACCTAAGAATATAAATATATGATTAAATTATCTAAGTATCATATTATATAACCTGCTAAGTAAATAAGTATCTAAGTATTTAAATAGCCTGTATTTAAGTGTCTAATATCTAAGTAGTTAGTATCTAAATATATAATTAGCTAATATATAAGCGTCTAGGGATCTAAGTAGCTGGTATCAAAGTACCTTACCTAATAAATAAGGTACTTAAGAATCTAAATATCAATATATCTAAATATCTATGTAACTAAGTATCTAAGTATCTATTGCTTCAAAATCTGTGCTTTAAATACAGCTTACTTTTAGATATTTCATTTATAAGCCAAATATACTCTATCATTTTTAATAAATTTTCTATAATATTGTACCATTCCCAATATTCTTTTAACTCCTTTAACACAGGTAGGTTTTTGATAGTCTTTTATTCCTTCTACCTTAATAGGGTCAATTTGAATACCTTTTTCTGATACAATATGGCCAAGATATTTGACTGAGTTTTGTGTCTATTGAAAATATTAAACTTCGCTGTTAAAAATACTCCCAAAATTCTTTATAAATAATACCAATTTATACCAATTTGCTAAATTAAATTCATTTTTTCTGAAAGGACATATTCAAATGAAAAATTCTTTTTAAAAAATATATAAAAAAAACTTTTCATGAGGTATTTTTATAGAAACATGGATCTTCTGAGGAAAAGTAAGGACAAAGTTTGCATTTCACTTGAGATTGTTACTTTGTATATATAAATAACCCTCGAGAGAGAGAGAGATATTTCTATAAAAGTGCGAATTTCTTGATAATTTCCAGATTAAAATCTTCTCCATTATATAAGTAACTTCCTTTATTATATACCAAATAAAAATAATTTTTAGTATATATAAATGCTCATTATATAGCAACAGTATCTTATTTATAAACTCCAAAAGTAATGAAATTATATTATTAAATAAACGAAAAATTAAAAAATATAATATGAAGTTTAAAAAAAAAGAATATTATTGTTATAAATCAATAATAATAGATTATTTTCATTTTAAATTAAAAGATTCCGATTTATAAAATATAAACAATATTAAAATATATGAATATTATTAATAAATTCATCAAAGTTTGAATAATTCTTAGCTTTATTATAACATAAAATTTAATTGAAAAAATTAATGCATAATATTTAAATAGAGAATGAAAAAAATATTTGAAGTTAAAAAATAATTAATTTAGGAATGTACAAACAAAAATTGTATTATTAATATATGAGTATAATAATATACCTTTTTTTGAAATCAGTTTGTTAAAATAATACTTCAGAAGTAAATTGTCTTGATCTCCATAGTATCGTAAACGTTCTAGAAAATGTAAACACCATACATTTACTACGAGAATTTCACAATATTTTAAGAGTAATAATAAAGTTTAATTAAAAATATCTGCGAGGAAGTCAGTCGATAGAATAACAAGATATTTATAGATAATATAATAAGTTCTCTGTAATATTTTTTACAAACTCCAAAGTATTTATGATAATTTTGCTTTATAAAATAACTCGAGAAATTACAAAAATTTAAAATATACTGATTAAGGAAGTCCTTAAATAAATATTTGGGGAAGACGCAAGAAAAAAAAATTATTTTTAATAATAAAAACATTAGAATATTTTTATAGAACTCCAAAAGTAATCGAATGAAAGGATTTCACATAATAGAGGAAATTACAAATTCTAAAAAATCTATATATAGACTATGTAAAAATAAAGTTTTATAACTTGTTTACAATACTTCTTATATTTTAAAAATGTAGGTTTAAACATGTATCTCTAGAAGATTTTTTGAAAATAGTGACTTCTAGGTGAAGTGATATGTGGGAGATCATGTTATCTGGTTTTAAGAGATACTGAGAGATAATATTAGATTATTTCGAGATTAATTTGTACCATATATAATAAACATATATAAAAGTTGATTTTACAAATAAATCTCTACGTAAAGCCAAAAATAAATATTTTTAATAAATTATATAATATGACATTTTAATAAAATAATTTTTATATTAAAAATTAATTCCTAAAATAAAAAAATTATAAAAGTTTTACCATTTATAAAAATAACCTCGAAAAATTTACCAATTTTAAAATATAATATAAAAGTATGGGTAAATAATAATAATATGAAGCAACTAAAAAAAATATTTATTTACAATTATAAAAAATATCCGTTTCAATGTTATGCAAATGCTATACTGTCTTAATTTCTAAAAAGATATAATAAAACAGTAAATTGTTCATAGCATTTTAAAATACACCATCGAGAAAATTACAAATTTTATGCGATTCAGTTTAAAATAAAAATATTTTTGGCACTCCAATAAAATATTTTTAGATATAAAAAATCATAAAGCATGGTTGGTTAATCAAGTATACACTCAAAAGATAATTCGAATATATTTTATCCCTTCTCATGTGTCAAAGATGTTGGAAAATGTTGGCTTAATAAGTATAAAAACTCACGTCGAGAGAAATTATACACTTTCTTAAATATGAAAAGTTTAAAAAAAATATTTTGGGGAAGCCAAAAAAAAATATTTTTAAACTATATATAAACAAATCATTTGAACACATTTGTAACTCTCCAAAAAAGTGAAATCCATTCTTTGAGGATGCTCAAGAATTTACTAGATTAAAATTTTAAATATCAAAATTTTAGAAATTACGAGGAATGGGATTGCCCTCAGGTCAGTCGATTTTGGGATTATTTAATTCTTTAGTAATGATTAGCTAGAGATAATTAGTACATTCCAGGGACACTTATTTTGGGATGACCTTTCTCTTCACTTGTAGGCTCCAATGTGTAAGAAACTAAGATTTCTGGTCATTAATAAATTACCAATAATAAGTTTAATAATAAGTTTAATAAATTAATTAATGACATTGCAATATCCCATGTATATCTCCTATACTGTGGTCATAGTATTGAAATTACAGAAGGATAAATATACTTTTTAGCCTCTACACGTTGATCTCTTTACCATTGGTCTTGCAGCCCTGTAGGAGTGGCATAGGCAGAATGTAATCTCAGTTCTCTGATTGGTGTAACCCTTGAGCCGAGTGTATACTAAAGGTATTTAACAGGTATAAAATGATCTCATTAAGAAAAATAAACCTTCTATGCAACATTCATAATCATAAATTCAGAAACGCACATGCTCCAATATATGTTACAGTATTTTAAAAAACGAGTCAAAGATTTAAAAGGAGGCGATGTTGATAAATATTTTCAAATACTAAAAAAAAAACTTTAAAAAAAATTGATTTATATTTGATGATTAAAAAAATATATATCTTTTCCGTACCACTAGAAACAAAGGAGCGTTTATTCGAAACGGTCCACTTCCACTAAAATTTTTTCCAAACTGATTTCCAACTTAGAATTAACGTCTTAAAATAAAGAATATTTAATTCATTATACTCATGAAAAAAAAAGAAATATAAAATGAAAGAAAGTCGTTGCGAAATAATAAGCTCTTAAAAAGTTTAAATTAAATGACTCCCCAGCTTGTTTGTCCCAAAAATAAAAAGAAAAAAGTAAAAACTAAAGATACATTATAATTAATCACCGATATACCTAAAAATACAAAAAAATCAACAATAACTAAAATAAAAAAAGGAATAAAAGAAATATGAAAATCAAAGACAGTAAAATTAACAGAGAAAAATAGGTATCGGGTGTGAAGACCCTTTTGTTATAGTTTTGGGTAAAGTATGTAATCGCATATAAATTCTCTCGTGAACGGTTGTTGTGTATAAGGTAAAAGAGATATAAGATGTTCGAGCTTAGCCAAAAACTCTATGACTTCCTGCTGGTAAGTATAAAATTTTTGATTTATATCACATTAATTACTAGGCTTTAGAAGATACTGATTTAAATAAAATCCCTCCAAAATAAAATATAGCAATGTTCGATATTTTCAAGATAGTTAACTTGAATAGAAATAGAGGAAATATAATAGGAAAGTATATGATAGGATTCAGAATTAGCTGGAATGAAGATACTAGAAATTCATTGTTTTATAGTGCCCAGAAGAAATATAACTATAAAAAACATGCTTAAATGTAAAAATAAATATTAACATTAAAGTATTTTTGAAAATAAATATAAGTGTAGAAAGATTGTTGGTAAAATTAAATTTGGTCCATATATTCAAAACCTTGAAATACGATATCTATGAGAATGTGTAATATTAAAAAGAAAAAGCACTTATATATATATTACGCATGAATAAAGAGACAATACCTTGATAATCTTCGAAAACAAAACACTTATACAACAACAACATATCAAATATCCAATATAGTAAAACAACATCAAACAACAGAGAATGGTATCAATAAATGAGGCAACGACGTCTCATTTTCAGAAGCAAAAACAACACACATAAAAATTAGCAATACATAATGTCTCTAACACAGAAGAATAAAGCGATAAATGCGACATGTACGTCAACACAAAAACTATCGCAGGCTCAAGGAAGAAGTTGTGAATGTGTATACTCTTATTCACTTTGAGGGGTTTTGGAGGTTTCACGGGGAGGAAGATATGTGAAATGGTTTTAAAAAGATAATAAAAATTAACCTTTGTATCAAAAATTGGACTCTTCGTGTATCAATTATACGACATAATTATGACTACTGATATATGTATTCAGTATAAAGATAACGTTGAGAAATGCATATTTTCGCGAGAGCAAAGGATGTAAGTATTTTGGTAATATGCCTGGGAAAGGCGCAATTTGAATATGCTCGGTGTACTCCTTCCCAAAAAAAGGAGATTTTTGAGAGATTTATATCTCTTGTAATTTGAATATTGGTGATGTGAATGTTTTGGATTTGGGGAGTATTAAAAATGCAATTTTAAAGTTATTAAAAACATTGCGAGAAAGAGTAAATTTTTTCCTATAGGGAAGAGGATATGAGAATGCCGCACATATGTTTAGGGCCTCCTAATGGAAATACTATGGTTAGAAATAAGATTTTTAATAAGTAAAATAAAACAAAATAAATAATTTTTATATGTAAAAACATATGTAAACAATATTGTTAATACAGTCACTAAACAAATAATAAAGTTTTTTGGATTAGTGTGATTGCTGGTTAGGCATACCTTAGTTGTCATAGGTATAATAGATGTTGTACCCAGAAAAATGATTGGTAAACTTCTTTAATCAAGTATGATCAATAGATTCAATAAGAATCAATCAGATCAAGTTTGTCTACTCACTCGCACTCGAAGCGGAAATGGGTGAAGGAGAGATTGGTTTGCGAAGGCATAGATTTGATTTAGATATATACTCAGTTATAGATTTGTTGATGCTTTACTGCTATGAAATTTTATTGGTACTTGAGATATTATAGCATTGAAGAGCATTGTACTAGGGAGTGGCGTGAAGCTGATATATATTTAGCTAGTATGGATATATAAATGAATGTGTCTGCAACGTAGTTGTCTCAAGGTATTTTTATATATAACATTGAATCAGTTTAGAGAAGACTCCCAATTTTTAATTGCACACTATTCATAGGTTGATAAAAATGAGTGAGTATATATATGAAATATTAAAAGAGATAGATATATTACAAGGAGTAAAAAATCTGTTTGGTTAGAGATCCCGGAAATTTAGTGAAATTTAAAAGTAATCTGGAAGTTGAAAAGTTGGGTGATAAAATAATAACATTTACATTTAAGTGTTGCTAATTGAAAGAAATGAGAGTACGGTTAAGATATATCGCTATAAATAAGAGGTAAAAATTCAAGTTAAGAAGAAAAACACTAAGTAATATACTATTGACGTGAGGAAGGAATGGACTAAAGATAAGTTATCTTAAAGAAATTAAGATATAGGTGGTTTTTGAAAGTATGGAAAGCAAAAGAAATTAGTAAGGCATCAAGTAGTATTGTGGGTATGAAATAGAGAAGACTATTATATATGAAAGTATAAGGTGAATAACTGCCTCTATATAATGATTAGTAGAGGAAACGTGATAATGTAAGTTTTTTTGTTTTGGCAGTTAATAAGTACAGAGGAGAAGGGTTTGAAAAGGTGGTGGTTGTTTTTGTTAGATATCTCTGATGAGGAAATTGCCATAGAATAGAGATAGTTATGTAACTATAGATATAATAAATTGATAACCGCACAGAGGTTTTTGGACAGCGGTCTCAGGAGACAACACCACAGATATATAGACCGAGAGGAGGTGTTCTCGCAACAATGATACCGCGGCACACGAGTACCTCGAATGACTGTATGTGTACGCTCTTCTCTAGGTAAGTTTTGTAATTTATAAAATAATTATTATCTCTGTTGAGCTTCCCATACAGACGGATTGTTTACTCTCCAATACTTCAATTCTCTCCTTCCTCCTTCTTTTCTCACTATTCGGAGGTGTTTTCGGTGAGAGCGGCCTGATAGCTGATCTTGAGAAGGGGTCCATCAATTTGGTTGTTTCGTAAAAAGCCGAATGTTTCGGCTGTGTTGAGAGTATCGCTGGATGATACCTCGGAAATACTATGTTAATGATTTTGAAGTGAGATTTATGTCCAAGTAACACTGCGGTTAGCATATCCATATTGGTAGTCACAGTTTTTGTTGGGGTTCTGACGCTTGCGCTTTATTATGGGTTGGTGATTCGCGCCTTCGATTTTGACTAATTGTTTTCCTAGTAAAGATCCATCTATCGATTTTCTTTTCCATAAGGATTGTAGCACACGGAATTTAGAACTCCGTGCAGGTAGTTAAGTTGTTCGTGGTTAATCTTTGGAAAGTCGTAGGAGGAGGTAGCCTCCCAATAAGATCGGTGTACTCCGCAGGCTGGACAAGTTATGCCCGTAGAGTCGCTCGATAGGCTACCGATTGCTCATAGACGATGAGCTCTCGTTTTCTCTCACCTGCTCTCACCCGTCCATTTTATGTGTTATACTTGAATTCGCAAATATTCTTCCACTGTCTCGACGCAAATTTCTTTTGTTTGAAAATCCGTTTAAATTTGGTAAAAGATAATACTGGAGAGGGAAGAACTATTATAATAGTCAGATATAGGGCCCTTCCTCCGAGGGGTGCACTCGTCCGGAACCTCACCCAAATCATGGAGCATGACGGATCACTGAGGCGATTGCGGTGCTTTCAGCTAATTAAAGGTGGGAGGAAAAGAGTGTAGGTTAAGTTAGCTACGCTGAGTTGTTCTTTTGATCGATTTTAGATATATGTGTGTTGAGTGTCCTTGCCACTAATACTATTAGTTTATTTGGTGATTTATGTGGTCTTTAGTATGTCTGTTCATTTATTTATAGCTGTATTTTCTTTATTGAATTTAATTCGTTTTCCTTTATAGGAGGAATGTGTCCTGAAACTTTTTAGAATTTATCTTATTAGATAATATTATTTCTTATCATAAATTTAGATGATCGAGAAAAACTTACGTGATGGAAGGAGTTACAATATTATGATTTTTTTTCTTCATTTTTTGTTTTGTGTTTTGGGGGGGATAGCATAAGAGGGATCCTTTTAAGGATGATGTTGTTGAATGGGTGTGTGTGGGGTTCTGCTGTTTCCATTGAAAATAATGTATGTCACTATATACAAGTCCGTTTCAATCTTGGGGTGAGGGGTTAGAGGTTGGAATGAAAATCTCACCTTTGATATCTCGCTCCTATATGAAGGAGTATGGTACAGTAATTTTCTTAGTTCTAAATATACACTAAGTTTTACTCTCCCCTGTTCAATTGTTGTTTTAACATTCCTTTCATTATTTGTCTGGTTTAATCGGTGTTGCACTCATGTCAGTCAGTGTCCAGTATTGACGTAGCTATCTATAAACTTTGGCGAGGATATTTTTGTCGACAGTATAACGGTTTTCGTCTCTTGTGTGATCCATGGCGAGGGGGGGGTGGCACTCTGGATTGTGATGTAATCGGTACGTTAGCATTTTAATCGAATGATATGAAATGGTGGTTTTGGAATTTCCTTTTCCTTTGATAGTCGCGGCCATTTTTATGTATTGTTATATGTGAGTCAGAGCAACGCCGAGAGGAATCCGAGAAGAAGATTATGAAAGGGCGATCGATTTAATGTCAATAGCGCAATATCAAGAAAAGATATAATTGACAGGGGTTATATTATATATATAATTACATTCGATATGTATTTTTGTAGTGAAGCGTTTGAAATCTATATAATTTTCATTTGATCTTTAATAAACTTACTCTGAGTCTACAGTACTAATTTAAAAACTCACCGCGTCCATTCACTAAGGGATCAATATATAGATACTTCATTTTCAAGCTTAAAACCACAATTCATTTCCCTTACTATTTTTGTGTTGTTGCTTTTGTGTGGACTTTCTTATTTTACATTTTCCTTTAGTAGGTAGGGAAGGGATGACTTTCGATATCGTGAGAGAAAGCATTCTTCTAGGAAGTATAGCTCACAAAAATAATCTCTCCCTAAAGCCGTGTTAGTTTGGGGTTTTTTCAGTCTACCACAGACTCGGTGTTATAAAATGTTGATCGGGATACTTCACCCTGAGGCGGTTATTATGAACACGACAATTTATAGCATACTTTGTGAGAGGCGAAAGCGTTGGTATTGAAGCTTGAAGATTGATAGACCTCCCTCCACCCTGAAAGGGAACATAGAATGTTGAGTGGGGTAGTATGAAAATATTTTTGCAAAACCTTCATTGTTCCACTCATCCTCATGAAGTTGTGCCCGATATCTATGTTCGTTTTCCGCTGTCTAAGTTAGCTTCGGCCTTGGCTCATTATATTGCATAGGATAATACCGTGGATATTGTTGGGAAGCTTTTCTAAAAAAGACATAATAAGATGATCATGTATGTATGGATTTAGTTTTACTCTAGTATCAGGGGGAGTTATGGGGGAAGGTTATCTGGTTTCTAGTATGTTACGTCGGAGTTGAGTTTTTAAGTCTCGTTTTCATGAAAGTCGGAAGCTTACCGTAGGGATGGAGGTTAGGAGGGTCTTTCACTAAAGGAATAATATTAATCTATTAGGGGGGTATAAGGTGATTGAGGAAGGCTAGTGTAGAAGGTATGTACCTAGTAATGGGATATAGTACATTTCTTTGGAATGTGTGAAGGTGTAGAAATATATGAGAGTTGGCGTCAAGGTGAGGTCTGAGTGTGTAGCGTGAGGAGTTTGGTTCTGGTTGAAGTATATATCTTCATTTGGGAACATAATTCGTCTTTGATAGTAACCTAATTATTAATCGTTACTACTAGTTTGTTTTTGGAATAGATGAAAAGGACGGTTATAGTAATATTGTTTTAGTGTGATTTTGTTTTTTTATTGGTGGAGGTTATTAGAATAGACATATATGTCATTCGTTTGTAGGTGGTATGGTAGATGGGTTCGATGTTGAGGTTGCGTGTGATCTCGTGGTGTATGGTTCCATATATAAATGTGGTTTTAGGAGATTTGGTAGGTAATTTCCTTGGTATTGAGTGGTGGAGTGGTAAACGTTTGTTTTTCTTGCCTTCGTTCGTGTTTTACGTGAAAGAATATTTAGGTGAAGAGTTGTAATTACGCTTTTTGTTTGAAGGAATATGGCGGTACCCTCCGCCTGTGGTTCTTGTTGAATAAGATAAATTGGTTGGAGGTTTTGTGCTTTTACCTTTTGGTGATTTAATATTGGTCTCATGTTGTACAATGAATGTTTTTGCTTGTATCAATGAGAGAGGGTGGAAGGGTAAAAAAGAGTGTAATAAATTTATGCCCTGCCATTTTATTCCAGAAAATACAAGTATTTTGTTCCTGACCGAATAAAAAGAGGAGCTCTAAGTCCACAAATTTTCACCGAGATATAGTATTCGTATTCGGATAGGCTTATTGCTACGATTTTTAGTAACGAATAACTCTAAGTAATTGTGGACTGCTAATAAATAATCAACCTATTTTTTATTAATATATTTGTTGAAGAGAGGATTTTGGCAAGCAATATATTGATTTTTTATATGAAATTAATGCCTCTCTGTCTCTGTTAAAAATGGATTTAAGATGATATTTTATATTTCATCGATTTATATTTTAAATGAATAATTACTTTAATCAAAAATTTAGGTGAGCTCCGCATCTCTTTCAGGTCAGCGGTACTACTCTCGTAACGTATGTTCTGTTTGCCATTGAAACTTTGGAGATTGTGGGGAGTTGTGTAGTGTTAGTAACAGAAGAGAGTCGGAGTAAAGACTCAGATATTTAGATGCACATCTTAAAACAGTTATCAACCAGCGTATCAAACGTTTATTAATACCACGAAGTGTGTGAGAAAAAAATCTTAACAGTCATAATAAGAGAATGAAAGTCACAATGAGTCTAGCTAGATAGGTGCCACATGCGAACCACGTCTTGTGATGATATAGAAATTGATTTAAGATGTTCTAAATATGCGGTGAAAAGGAATGTACACACTGTCCCCAGTCATTATGATTGCTGTTGACGTAGTGTCTTAGATAGTTTGCCATCTTGTGGTTCTCTTTCTCTACTAGGGAGGATCGTTGATGATGATAAAAGGAGATATGAATGCTCCTTTAAAAGGAATTTTCTTTCTCAAAACTGATTATAAGAGACTTTTCTATAATATGAATAATAACGCACATTTATTGGAATGTTTAACACACATACTCGAATTTCTCTATAGAATGATAATCGAAGAGACACGCTATGGAAGAGCTCAACGGGAGAGAACGCGTCCTAATATACAATATATAACTCATTACTTCTGGAGTTGAGTGATCTCAGCAGATTATTAATTTCCAGAATAGCTTGTGCAAATGTCTTTTGTGGTGTGGTTGTTTGAGACGATAAGCAATGGTAGCTTTTGTTCAAAGTTACAAATAACATAGGAAGTTTAGCGTGTTAGGAGCAAAGTTTATAATAAAGATATGGATTGACTTGTCGCTGCTGCAAAATCCGTAACATGTTATTTAACTATTTGTGGGTTAGTAAGATTTTACAGTAAAGGAAGAGGGCCTAGTAATAGGCACTTTACACGAATATATGCTACGTCCTCTGAAGTCTAACTTTTTACACGTTGAAATAATTGTTTAAAAAAATAAATTAATGGGGTTACAGTACTTCCAATAAGCGGTTCTAAGATTAGACGAGGTTTAAGTTCTTCCTTTGCATATATAGAGATATCGTTGAGATTTTTGGTGGCATTCGCTGTTTCCCTCAGCTCTTTTTGGTGAGATGAAAGGGCGAAAACAATGATAATCGCATACAGTTTTCACGATGGATTGACGAATACGTTTTCACGAGGAATTTAACCTTTGGGAGATAAATTTTTTATTGCCTCTCTCATCACTCTATTGAATTCCTTCGAATGTGCAGGCTTCGCGTGACGTTTCCGCGAGATAGTGGCCCCCGCGGCACACCGAGACTAAGACGCAGATAGGGTTAAAATGTTCTAACAGTGACTACGCTCTGTGTATAATTAATGGAGAACTTAGTCGTAAACAATATCATTGTTAAAATTTAAAGGTGACACGAAAGATTTATATATTATATATTTTTTAATATATTTTATTTATTTTTTTTTGTTTTTTTATTTTTTTTTTTTTCTAACTTTTTTTGTTTTTTTTTAATATATATCTTTCGGGTTTTTTTTTTTTTCTTAATTTCCTATTTGTTTTTATATTTTACTTTATTTTGTATAGTCTCAGCTCTTAGTTGTACCCAAAGGTACTGTTTATCATTTACTCTCACACAACATTTAATCTGGGACATTTATTGTCATTCTGACTCAAATTGTGGTTAGTTGACGTAATGATAGAGGCTGAGTGTTGTGATATCTAGGAGCAAATATCTGGATATTGTTGGTCATACTGTATATAAGTGTTGTTTTTGGTAAAAGATACTGCGGTACACATCACTTTTGTTTCGTTGACAATCGTTTTCCTTTGTGAGTGGCTGTCATGGTTTTATTAGGAAACCGATCAGTTTCAATTAACCCAATATACTGTGAGTAATACACTAGTGGTTTATTAGTTTAGTATAAAGGAGTTGGATGCATTTTGGGTAGGGTTTAACGTAGCTTAGGTATTATAGTTACCTTGAGGGATTAAATATATATATGTTTTAATTTTATACTATATCTCACTACTATTGTTTGTATATATCTTATATATGAAAAGTGGGTTAACAGTGTGATTTATATAAATAAGTTTCCTATAACGTTCATAAATAATATTCTCCACAGAACAATCATGGCTTTGTGTTTTGTGAGTTAGCGAATTAACTGTGGTTTTTTATTATTTTGGGGGTTTTATTTGTGACGTAATGATTCGTGAGCTTGGTTAACACCAATAAGACCTGTTGTTTTCTTAAATTTTTAGGAAATGACGCTAGAACTACATTTGCCAAGAGCTTTCTTTGTTTCAATATAATTGTTACTTGTATGATTTTGACTTCAGATTTGGATAGTATGTATGTATAAAAATATATTTAAAATAAGATGTAATTGCCAATATAAAAACCTTATCAATAATATGGAACTGATTGGCTTTAGTTTTATATATTTTTCCCCTTATTTATAATTTTATTTTATCCTATACTACTATTATTATTCTTTGAGATTAGAGTGACAAATTGGTATTATTTATCTTTTGCATATTTGTCATTATAATATGAATTTGAAATTAATAGGACTGCTCCCTATAAGGCCCAAGGTGTAAAGCGTTTAGTGATTTATATATGAAATAATTTAACTTATTAGCAAGTTACTGGACTTATATATATATTCACATTGGGGATTGGAAGTATAAGTATACTTGTCTTTCAGTGGTGAGTAGATTATCGCATTGCTAAAGCCTTCAACGGAGATTATTTGCGCTTACGAACCGTCAAAATATCTGCGGGTCCGGTAGACATGCAAAAGTATATAAACAACTTTGGTAATGGGGAATAGAAGCCGGGAACTTTGGAGCTCCCGTAAGATTCAAGATTGTATTGTCTTAGGATTATATACTTTTAGAATCCCTTCTATAGGATTGATTCTCAATTTAATAATGATACAATAAATTAAAAATCGCCATCGAGTCAACTATTTGTAGTATCGAAGTGAAGAGTTATCTGATGGCTTACATATAGTCTAAAGGATGGAATAAGAATCGAATAAATAAATACTCATATCAGTTATGTCGGATTTAGATTGTTGTAATGGCAAACATGTAAAATATAAATTAAAACTTTACTCAGGGAAACAATCTGATACAATACTTTGGGCTCAGTATCCAGTGTTCGGATTGTAGATTGTCCTGTAATAGTAATTATATTAATAAATATTTTTATTAGAAGCTCAGCAGAGATGAATGAAATATGTAATATAGTATTATTATTTATTATTAATATTTATTTATTATTATTTTATTTTATTATTATTAATATTTATATTAATAAAAAATTACTATTATTATTATTATTTATTATTTTATTATTATATTATTATTATTATTATTTTATTATTTTATATTATTATTATTATTATATTATTTTATTTTATTATTATTATTATTATTATTAAATAATAATAATATTATTATTATTATTATTTTATTATTATTTTTTATTATTAATTATTATTATTAATTATTATTTATTTTGGTAATATTTTTCTCTTATTAAATGTAAGTAAATGGAAGATCATACATATTATATATTTATTAATTAATATTATTAAAGATAATTTAATTTGTACGGTATTCTTAATTATTTTTCTTATTATTTATTATTTTTTATTATTTTTTATATTATTATTATTAAATATTAATATTATTATTATTATATTATTAATTATTATTATATTAAATAATTTTATTATATTTATTATTAATATTATTATTATTTTATTATTATTATTATTATTATTTTATATTATATTATTAATTTATTATTATTTTATTATTTTATTTTTTTATTATTATTATTATTATTATTTATTATTTATATTTTTATTATTTATATATATAATATTATAATATATTATTATAGTATTATATAATATTATATATTATTTATATAGATATATTTTATATATATATATTATTCAGTGGCGGCTCGTGAACCCAAAACTTTGGGCCTTTCAATATATATATATTATGTATCAGTGCGTAACTGAAGATTATTTACACTTGGTAGGCAAAGTTATATAATTTATAATATTAATAAAAAAATACAAATAAATATTATATATATATAGTATATATATTATATATAATATATATATTAATATATTATATATAATTTACTTGTTAGTTGAGTATAT
>JABUQX010079983.1:2500-25000 GCA_015478945.1 Trachelipus rathkii
ACAGTCACCTCTATACGCGACACTCGCTATTGCCGTGTGCACGGCGAACACGACTCATAACTCAAAAGCCCATGTCTCCGTCACCCGCATCGACAGTTTACGCTTTCACTTTAGCTGATCGTCCGGCTGCTAGTGGGCCTCCTCGTACACCATGATACTCCACATATCCACCCACATTCTGCAATTGCCACGCAATCCATCTACCATCTGCTCTTTATTCTTAAGTAGGGAAGTAAAGAAATGTAACAAGTGACAGGTGATGGATAAAAGAGAGAGGTGATGCAAGCAGGTTAAAAGCAAAAAAGATGGTGCTTGAATGTACCCTAAAAGCAATGAAGTTTCAAAAGAAATGAACAATTATAAGAGGAAAAAAGAAATACTTAAAAGGTGCATACGTAGGAGAAAAAAGACGGTAAAATGACACAGTTTGGAAGGGGATGGCATGGGACTGAAACGGCGAGGCAAATAGGAAAGCTATTACTGGAGGAAGCGCGAACAGGTTAAGAATGAGAATAATGGAAACCTGTCAGAATAATGAATAGGGATGTGTTTTTTGATGAATGAAATGGATGTGAGGGGAGGTGTGGACAAATCACTCGAAATTCTGCATAATTGGCAGTACATGACAGAGGTGATAGCTGAATGCTCGGTGGGCGTAATGGGTTTATGGAAAAGTGCAAGAAAAGGAATACGTATTTTGGCGGATTGAGGTTATTTCTACTTACCTCATGAGGTTATATTCGTACCACTCTACCCATTACACTCCTCCATTGTTCAGTACGCAAGTTTTGTGTGGCGAATGTGACGAAAGTTTGAGAAGAATGGTAAATCTGAGTATACGATTCGGAATATTTAACTGTGAATGATGAATCATAAATAAAGACGGAGAAGCAGATGTAGTATGTACATATCGTGATTTGATGGGATTATGGATAGTTGTTTTTTGTACTAATAACGTTTATGGAGGTATAGTTCCAAGGGATTGGAAGGGAGCAGTAATAATACCTTATATAAGGGTAAAGGGAGATAAGGGGCAGTGTAGAATCTATAGGGGAAATAAGTTATATGTGAAGTTTGTAGGGAGATATTATGCTCGTTGTTTGGTACGAAAGAGTGCGCGTCGAGTGACTGAGGCTGATTGGTGAAGAAAGCAAGGTGAGTTCTAAGAGTGTAGAGGATGTGGATCACAATCTTTACATTGAAACAAATGATTGAGAAAATGACGGAGAAGAATAAATTGTATTTAAGGTTTTAGATTTGCAACAGCGTATGATAGGGTTAAAGGGAAAGCTCTATGGCAGGTGATAGTGAAATATCTATGGTGTTGGTAGTAGGCTTCTGAATGGAATCAAAGTATGTATTCTAGACAGTGAGCGTGTGTAAGAATAAATGTTCAAATGAGTTTGGATGTGTTTAATAAGCGAAGTGAGACAGGGTTGTGTTATGTCTTCCTGGTTTATTCAATTTTGTATGTGGATGGGTTATGAAAGAATTAGAGGTGGGTCGGTGGCAGGAAATATTGTTAGAATGGATGGAGAAATGGAGGATGAGTGAGAGGGTGCCCAAGCCTATTCATATGCGAATGATTGAGTTCTTTGTGGCGAATCTGGGGAGAGTGTTTGAGCAGGATTGGTAGAGAGATTTGGCAGGATTGTAAGGAGAGGTTTGAAAGTAAAATGTAGATAAGAGTAAGGTATATGGTTGGTATGTAAAGTGAGGACATACCTCAGTGTGAAGTTATGTTAGATGGTGAGCAGCTGGAACAAGTGTCTGAGCTTTAAATATTTAGTCAATGCTTTGAATGAAAAGTGGAAGGATTGTGCAGATGTAGTAGGAAATTGGTGAATGGCCAGACAGGTGGTCTGCGTGCAATTAAATCGTTGCTGAATGTAAAGGACTAAGTCTGGAGTGTGCTAGTGTCTTGCATGAGGGTATGTTGTTACCGTGTTATTGTATAGTAGTGAGAATATGGTCTGTAATAAGAGTATAGATCTAAAGCACAAATGTGTTCAGAAGGACAATCTTAGGGCCGTTAGGTGTGAGAAGAATTTGATAAAATGAGAAAATGAACGTATTAGAGAGTTGTGTGGTGTGAAGAAAGGCGGTTTTAAACGAGAGAATAAATGAAGTATGTTGAGATGGTTTGCTCATATAGAAAGGATGAATTGATAGTCGGTTTGGTTTCAAGCGAATTGTATAGTGTTGAGTGTAGGGAAGGACCAAAGAAAGTGGATTGAGTCAGTAAGAAATGTCTGGAGAAAAATATGCCAGTTGGCAGAGGCGAGAAGAAAGGTTGATAATAGGAGAATGCAAGGTTTTGTGGGGGTATAGTTGTGGCACCTGGGCCAGGGATGAACCCTACACTTTGACGACTCACATCTGGGCATGCACGCAAACCACTGGCCTCTCGCCCCCTGTTGGCCTTCGGGGTACCCTTCTAAATTTACCATTGAGGATCCGTCGCGGTCCCGTTCGAAGCTCTAGGGTAGGAATTCATCGACTCGTGAGCGAAGTTCTCTTAACTAAATCTTAATGGTACCGAGGGGGGGCGCGTCAAGGCTGGCTTCTTTCGACTTTTTCCACTATTCTTCTAATGCTTTATCTTTTCTGATTCGCATCTACGCACCTTACCACCCAGTCTTGGGGAGAGAAGCAAAGGTAGAATGAAGAAGATTAATATATATATATATATATATATTAACTATGTATATATATATATATATACGTATAAATAATATATAGGATACTCCATTTTAAATATATATATAATATATATCTATATATCACTATATACCCTATATACATTATATATATAATAAAACTAGTATCCTCTTTCATACAGAATTTTCGTACAGAATTTTCATACTTGCTGGCACTCAAGCCAAAATACTGACTCTTTAGCTTACCGCGCACGAGTTTCATCGTATGCCCTTACCCCAGTCCTTGGATAAAAATGGTTAGATGACTCTCGTATATATAATAGTATAGTTATACTATATAATATATTTATAATATATATATATTATAATATATTAATATATATACTATATCTATATATATATTATATACTCTATATTATATAATTTACAGTATAAAGCAAACTGAAGGATCTCTTCCTACTTTGGCACCTGCTAACAAATTTTTCATTCGAGCTGGGCACTGGCCCAAAATACTGCTCTTACTAAGAGCAAGTTTCACTGCATACGCTGCTAGTAGCTTCTGCGCCCACGCTGCAGTTCCCACTGTCATATTTCGTTTGACTGAGATAGGGTAAAATTTTGTTTCCATTATTGCATGAGTGTGTGGTGTGTTACCGTGGTTTTAAGAAATGTATCTGCAAAGGAGTGTGCGTAAGAACGAAAAAGACTGTATCATGATCGATATTGAGAAACTAAAATAACAAGCAACACTTGCTTAAAGGAAGGCGGCGTAAAGTTGGACTGCTTGTGCAGCACGCGGCCAGCCACGGCAGTACGTAGCGATTTGCAGCATTCTTGAAGGAAGAGATAAAGATCTTGTTCATCATGGAAGGGCCCGGTACGAAGCGCTGTTTAAGATAAGGACGTCTGGACTAGGAGATGCTTCTGCTCTCTCTTGAAATGAGGCACAGAAACTGGCAGGTGCATCATACCGTCATTGAGGCATAATCTGTTGAGAAGGCAAAGGTTTTGTACGGCATCCTTCTGACAAGAAGTCTCCTGGAACGTCGTCAAAGAACCGCTGCGGGTTCCGGGTTTCTGGCGGACTTTAAGGCCAGTTGAGTGTGTTTTGAATAAATTCAAGCAGAAAAACTGGCGTCCACAGCGTTTAATTACGGAGAGTAATTTGGCAGCCGGGTTTCAGACACCATAGCCGGCTGAAGCGTTCGTTAAAGACCCGCTGAACTCGTGTACGCGTCACAGGGCTACGTCCACCGCGAGTAAGGTTTTTAATCGTCGACGAGGACAGGCCTGTTTTGACAGATGCAGAGACGCGCACGTTTTCATTTACCGTAGACGGAGAAGCCGCATGTCATTGCCATAGTTTATTGAAGGATCGGGTGAATGACACTTGGCTTACTGCGCCAACGCCAGTTAGACTGCAGCAAATTCAAAGCCTCCTTATATTCTTTCATTCAGAAATCCCGGGCCTTCAGGGGAAAATAATGAAGGAGAGGCCAAATGATGTGCGAGGACTAACGTGAACGGACTTCGATGTCACCTACGCAATTCACTATCTAGAGGGATCAAACACCGCCTTCTACTCGGCACTGTGAAGAAATTTCTGCTTTAAGAAACAAGCCTGCTAATACAGGCTCCTCATCCATCTTATAAACTGCTGCCCCTGGACTCACTCTCCGAACTTTCAGGATGAAATTTTAGAGAGTTCAGCTTCATCAAGATCTTCTAAACTTGCGCCGAACACCAACTCCCTATTCATTGCAAGCCCAGGATAAGTGGTGATTTTCGAAGAAGCATTTGTTTAAGTCAGGTACTCAAGGTCACGAAAGATAGCAACCTGACTTGTGCGATTCCGAAAGGATCTTTTTAAATTAATGCAACTGGCTAAAATCATCTAACCATTCGTGACAAGGAGTCACCAGAGAACCAGAAACTTCGGGTTCGCTCCTCTCCCTGAAGCCGTCTTCGACCAAGACTGAAGGATTTGATTCTAAAATTCGTTCGTACTTTGGAAGAAAGTCGCAACCGTGCTGGGTAACCAAAGTGGATGGAGGTTGGACGAGTACTGTATCGTCAATGAGCTCTGTCGAAGAAAACACGGAGACAGAACTGAGCCGCATGGAAGAACTTCTGCTGCTTCAGGAGTCACCATCATTCGGACGCAGGGAAAACAATTGCAATGGGAGGCGCTGATGTTCCGCAAAATTGAGAAATATTATTATGATGGGACGATTATGAAATTTTGAAGATGACGATAACGATTATAGTAAATTTTGACGATGACGATTATTTGAAAAATAATATTTAAATTTTTTTTTTCTCTCTCTCTCTCTCTCTCTCTCTAATAATATATCATATTAACATATATGTATATAATATACATATATATAATTATGTATATACTAATATATATATATATTATATTATATATATATATAATTATATACTATATTATATACACAAGCTTGTGACAGGTGGGGTAAGGTGTCAACCCTCCGAAAGGTGTATTAAGCGAGATCAAAAAGTTTTTATTCCTTAAGCTCTCATAATTAATAATAATCTAATCATAATAATACATATAATAATAATAATAATATAATAATAATAATAATAATGAATAATAAAAATTAATAATTAATAATTTAATAATAATAATAAATAATAGATTAATAATAATTAATTAATAATAATAATAATAAGTAAATAATGAAATGGATGTGTAATGAGGAAATGAGGAGACATGTTTGTGGTTCGTAAAGATTTCTTAGGTCAAGTGGCTGTTCCTCATAAATGTATTAAAATATTTAGACCAGGACTTAATTGTAAGGTTTCCAAGTTTGCAGATATGATAGCAAACTTGGCTACCTCAGTAGGAAATGCATGGATGTATAAATATTTAACAGATAAGGAGGGATTGTAACTCGTTGATGGGACTAACAAGTTCATTTTTCTTCAACTAAATCTTTCTCTCTCATAATCCATGGTTCGATTGTGCTTGTTCTATGAGCATTCAGGCTAGAGACAGTGGATGATATCGGGGGTGGAAAAATTCTTCGTTCTCCAATCCACTCTTGCCAATTTCGTTTTCAGCTTAAAAATCGTTGCAGGATACTCTTCGACGAGCAAAGCGACCTTTCATTAAACGAAAGTGTTGCTAACTTCCTTGGTTTCTCTTACTGACAAACCTTTCTGGCCTCTTGCCAAACATCCTCTACGCAACTTCTGCAAACTCCCTTTCTCTTATTGTGTGTTCTGTTGTTAATTCTCCGAACTAAAAAGGCATTCTCTCTCGCTTCCTATTTCAGTTAACTCACCCTTAGGGACGATTCTGGGCATTTCTTCTCCTCCTCCTTCCCCTCTCAGGCTGTCCTATGTCTTTGCCTGTGTTTACATTTGATCGGGTGCATAGGCCCCTGAATTCTATGAAGGATAGGAAGACGGTGGCCCAGATGGCGATTCTCCCCAAGTTGTTGAGGAGCTGGCTTCCGTGCGTGTCCCCGCCCTCGTCACATATACTCCCCATGTCTCAAACTAGCCTTTCCGCTCAGTGTTGGAAGCTGCACATGTCCAACCGTATTCCGAGGAGAGAAGCAGCTCTGATCCTTATAACTATCGCGCTATAGCTTGCACTTGTATTCTATCTAAGATCTTTAAACCCTTCTCAACTCTCACTTCTTAAGCATTATCTGGAAACTCATTCTTTCTTTCCGATAGCAGTAGCTTTCGGCGTCGAACGGTTCTTCTGGCAACTATTTATTTCCTAGCTTAACCGATTTCTTGTTTCAGCTCATTAGAATACGGGGAGACTGCTGTGGTGGCGCTTGACATACTCCAAAGCATTTGACCGAGATGGCACGCGTGACTTGCTCTCCAAGCTCCCCTCCTTTAGGGTTCCTCCTTTGCTCTGTCTCTGTGCTTATATTGTCTAGCTTTGTCTTTTAAATCTCTAATTCGGCTGTTGTTGATGGGGCGACTTCATTCTTTCTGTCAATAAGTGGTGTTGCCGCGGGTTTCCTGTCTTATCTCCTTCACGTTTATTTCCTCTTTTCATAAATGATTTCTCACTGCAACATCTAACTCTATCCACTCAGTTATACTGCTGACTCTTACCCTTTCATTCTTCAAATCATTTCAGTTCTGCTTCCTGTTTTACTCTAGAATTGCCTCTCGTTTAATCTTTCCAGTATCCCATTCTACGCTGATCTGGGATAGAACTTTCCGGAGGGTGCGTCTCAACCTTGTGAATCAATTCTTCTAAAAAACACAACTTCTGCAAATCTCCTTCTCTAAAACGCATTCTAACTTTCCGTATCTCTTTCGACGGTTCTCTAGTCTCTCCTGTTGACAATATAAACACCTTTGGCCTTAAACATAAGACCAAAAATGTCTTCAGTAAACCTCACATCACACGATTGCTAGGGCCCCTCAAAGAAAACTGGCGAGTCTCTCTCCTCTCTCTTTTTATATTTCTTCTGCTCAGTTGCTCAGCTATACAAGGGTCTCATCCACCTTGTATGGAGTAATACTCTCATATCTGGGGGTGGGGGCTCTGTTTCACCCGGGCTTTTGGGATAGGGTCGAGTCAAGGCCAAAAAGGGCTTTATAAACTCTCCGTTCGGTATTTATCTTCATATATCTCTGGGCAGCCCGAGCCAGCAAGTGTTCGAGGGAAACCTATCCTTTGCGTACTCATCACCTTTTTACGACGCCCTCGTAGCCAGGGTTGTGGAGTCGGCTCAAAAATTTTCCGACTCCGACCCACCCTCTTCAAATTACCGACTCCAACTCTACCTCAAAATTTTAAGACTCCGACTCCACGCTCTGAAAAATTCAACCTTTCGAGTCCTCTCTGTCTGAAAATACACTCTTGAAATTAACACGACTCCGACTCCACCCTTCTTCAAAATTACGACTCCGACTGCCAACCTTTAAACTTTGCCGACTCCGACTCCCACTCCTCTTCAAACTTACCGACTCCCCGACTCCGGACTCACACCCTGCTCGATAGCTGTATCTGCGCACAAGTTGTGTGTTGATATTGGTAACTCCAGGCTTAGTTAGCTTGTGGTGCTTCATTTCTTTCCGCCACCTCTGTTGACTGTTCTGTATTCTCTTCCCATCTATGTCATTCCTGCTGAATTAAATCTCCCTTACTTTAAAGCCTGCGTCCTGATGCCCTGTGCTCCATCTGCGTAGATTGCGCTTAGAAGGGTGAACTTGCTCTGAGCGTACTCACCCCTCCAATTGAATTAGGGCTCTGACTGTGTCAGTGGGTTGGTGACAATAACTGTAAAAAAAATCTAGGGCAGATAGTGGCAAATTGCGACTAAAATCCCCTTCTCACCCCCATCCAAACATCATTCAGATTATTCCCAGAAAAATCGCACTCTTCAACATTTCCCTCAGATGGACCCTATGTCGCAACCACAAATACTTTTACCCATTCAAACTTAAATTTAACCTTGTAGAATTCTAGCACCACACACACAAATCTACCATAGCTCTCTACACAAATCACCTTCATCAGAATTGCAAATCCTTTTATCCCCCTCTCATTCCTCTCCCACACCAACACAAACACCATTTCACACACACCACACTCATCTATCTCACCGATTTCCCTTCCCATATTTGTTTCCAGTCACAGCATAGCAAACAAATTTTGCCCTTTCTAAATACATCCATCCACCTACTCTCCTCTTTCTCATTCCCTCAACATTATATTCCTCATGACACTTCCATGTTCATACGATCTTCAATACACTTTTTCGCCGAAGATAGACGCGCTACGGCGATTCACGACCTTCTCTGAGCCATGCATTAGCCATTCCCTGGGCAAAAGATAAGTGGTTAGTGGGCAGCCAAGCCAACTACACCATACTTAGTTGCCATTCATAATGACAACGCAAGAAGTCGCGCATTTTTTCTCCCACACATAGGGATATAAGGATAGGGATGTCTTAAAGATGTTTGATCTAGAAGACGGTTGGGATAAAAGTATGTGTATGTGATATTGTGGATAAAGATGGTGTCTCTAAGATGTTTACTCTGGCAGGATGTGTGTGGATAGAACGCAAAACGGGAAGCGAACATTAAGGCACTGGAATGTAATACACTCAATCATGATCAAAATGGGTATATCATATATCTATATTATATATATATATATATATATAATATATATATATATATATATATACTAGAGATATATATATATATATATATATATATTATATTAATATATATATATATAATAATATCAATATATATTATATAATTATTTGAGTTTTAATATTATCCAAAATTCTTCATATTTGTTCAATTAATCGGCAAAAATTGCCGATGACGATTGAAAAAAACAATGCCGATTTTGCCGATGACGTTAATCGTCCCATCACCTAAATATTATAAGAACTTGCAAAACTGCTCTGAAATTTTGGAATAAATATCACCGCGATACAATTAAATTCACGGATGTGAGCTGCACGTTGTTTAACGATAAAAAGGTTTTTATGGCGCACTTTAGAGAAAAAAAAAAAATTTAAAAATCTGGGTATTAAAATTTGCTTGTGAGTTCCGTGAGAAACACGACTGCAGAGGGTGAACAAAGCTCACCACGGCATTAAAGTCTAAGATTAATCGAAGAGAGCACGCAAAAAATGTGCCGACGCTTTAAATGAAAAAAGGTCATTCCCACTCAAATCAAGCACAAGTTATAATGAAAATTTTTATCTCACCATCTCAGATTTCATGAAATTTCATCAACAGAATGGAGAGAGATGAATACATTGCATTCAGTTTCTTTGAGTTTTTTCTCCGGAACATAAGTTAACCACTTGTTATTGTACACTACCGCAATGTATCCAAATTTATCATCTATGTGGAATTTTTTGCGGTGATCAGTGTCACAAAATTTTGGTGGTTATATCGGTAGTCTCTGAAAACAATAGACATGAAGTTTTTGATGCGCCTTGAAATTCACTAATAGGAAAGCATGAAATTGCAGTGTACCACGAATAGTTAATGCTTGCCTAAACGGATCACACAAAGAACCCTCATTCATGGTGCACATTACTCTTCTTTGATGCTCTAAAGGCCATTGTAAGACTCTAGACTGTGCTGCAGAAGTCTTTTATACACCACAAAGTCAATCACAAGGCTCTTTTACCATGTACTGTGCTGAAAAAGTTGCACATTCAGCTGCAAATTGAAATCCTCTTTATGAAAACCGCAGTTGGAATGCAGCAGATCCCTCAGAATAATAACAAATTTTAGTGGTACCTTTAGGAATTTTGTTTTCAGAAATTTGATAAGCTCTTTTATTTTTTTGAAAGATGTACACAGCTACAGTGTTATGTTGTAAGCAATCGGAAATTGGTATGGACATAATTGAGGTGTTGTACGTTTATTCTTCTCCTTTAAGTATTTACAAAAAGGATTGTTAGTTGGACTTGATTCGTCATAACCAATGGAAACTCTGGCTCATCTTGCAACAACTATGGAATAGTGCTCTTGGAAAAATTCTAAATTAACTGCAAATTCAGATTCATTGAAGGCTTTCCTTTATGCTGTTAGTGAAGGATGGTTGTCTTTGCAAATCATTGCAGCTACTAAATCGTGACAACTTATGACACAATTAAGTCATAATTAAGTCTTGGTGATGATTTTTCATGGTTTCAAGTTGCAGGATCAACAGAAAATCCATTGGGAGAACATACCTTTTCAAAAGCATTGTTTTCAAGCGTCTTTTCTAGTTGTCTTATTGCACCTTCACCAGGACAAATCATACAGTTACCAAGATTGACAAGAAATTGTAGGACAGAAACACCAAAATGTTAATATAGTTTTTAATTCGCTATTGTTAGCATCCTAGCTGATATTTTTTCTAAACATCAACTTAACAATTTGCTGAATTATACTTACACACATACAGCATGAGTGCCGCTCTATTGACCAGCTATCACACCTTGTTTTGGGCCTCACTCCGCAAAACTTTAGAGAAACAATTTGCATTTGGAAACTTTCTTCTTGAAACATCTGTTGCCTCTTTTACTTGCCATAGATTGAGCCTTTTTTGAAATTTACTTTTTATATCCAAATCTGATTTACTACTGTTATGCAATCGTTTTACACCTGGCATTGCCCTGCTGATGTCATCATTTTCGTAAAATGAGAACGAACAGTATGCCGTATATCCTCTTTGCGTAAGATGCTTCCCTGGTTTTGGTAGGACTTTCCAAATGCCTCTTCTTTAGAAGTTTTTGGACTGGCTCGTACATGAAATTTGGTTAGCTTGAATTCTCGTGATTGATATATTCGTAGTGGACCAACGGTCTGGAAGGCAAGTTAATATCATTAACTTTTTTGTCCTATTTTGTATGATTTTAATATTGAACTTTCAGATTTTGCAGAACTGGACTGTTCTAGATCCTTAGCATTATTGTCTGAGTCTGTGAGTCTTCTCTGGCCCTAAAAAAACATGTTAGCTTCAGAGTGAAGTCAATCTTTTTCACTTGAGAATATAGCAATGAATACTTCTGACACAATTTTCTTTTTTGTCATTGGGGACTCCTCTAACTCTTAGAGAAATGTTGCAGCCCTTCAACACTTCTGATTGACATGTAAGGCTTAGAAGTCTTGTAATTGTTAATAATATTTAATATAATTTAATATTATTCATCCCATATTAAACTTTGCCAGAGAGTTTAAACATATGATATAAGGTATTTGTAGATTGTTTGAAAGAATCTTTGTTCATGGTAGCTATACTTCTAACAAAAAAATTGAATTTCACAATTTACGTAGATTTTGAAAAAAAAAATTTTATCGCTTAAATATATTGTTATATATTATTGAAAAGGCCTTGAAAATGCTAGAAAATGACCCACTCTCATTGTTCTAGCTTAACTGGAAGAGTTGCTATCTTAATTGGATATATGCTGGTTTTTTTTTTTTTTTTTTTTTTGCTTTTTCATGGCGTAGTTTTCTAACTCGCTCTCTCGAAATATCATTTCCCAAGAAGACTAAATCAGAAAATAACGATGAATAGTACATCGACATGGGTTTCAGTTTGTAGAAAGGATGGATGTAAGTTTGGTTGGCATTAAGTTGATGTATAGTGTTGAGTGTGCAGGGAATTGTGTGACTAGGAGGGCGAAGGAAAATGAGTCTGAAAGGAATGCCTAGAAGAGAGAATCGTGAGTTTGCAGAGGCGGAGAGAGTAATAATATGAATGGCAGGCTTTTGTGAGGGGGTATAGTTGTGCCCACTCTTGGGCCAAGGCGGATGAACCCTACACTGCATGAGATTCCATAGTGAGGTCCGTTGGATTTTTTTGAATGCAGCACGAGTTCTCACTAAAAGGAATAAAGGGGGCCGGTAGGACTGGGCTTTCTTATGACCATGCTCATAGTTCTTCTACTACTTTTGTCCCAGTACATGAAAACGCACCTTAAACCGTCAATGAGGAAAGAACGTGTGGATAGGGGATATAAGTATATATTTAAATAATATTATAGCTATGTAGAAGTATATATATATAAGTGTTATATATATATTACGATATATATATAACTACTATATATATAGCATACTTATAAATTTTTAATATTTTTACATATTGTCATGCTTGAGTATATTATATAAAATATATAATATATAGTTGCATATAAATATATATACTATATATAATATATATATATATACTCTCCTCTCTCTCACTAATATATATAATATATTATATAATATACTTATATAATATATATATTATATATAATAATATAATATATATATTAAATAATTACCTGGGTACTGAGGACCACCCAAAGAAGTATAAACAGCAATTGCTGCAGGCACCCTCTTGAAAATGGATTATATCACCCCAACATATTCCCCAGTATAACTATGCTCCATTGTAGTCTACCCTGGGAATTACCAGGAACATGTTGAAAACCAGTAGGACGGATAGGTATGAGAGTTATATAGCAAATCACCAACCCAGTTCTCACATACTGAAAAATAAAGAAAACAAAAAAAAAAAGAAATTATAAGAATACAATTTGTGAAATGTTTTTAACTGGTAGCTTAAATAATACAAAATACAAAATTAAGTACACATTTTTCAATTTTATACTTCTGATCCTGGAGAAAAAGTGAAATTGGACTATTTAAACATATAAAATTAACTAGCATTTTCAAATGTAGGTTATATATTGTTTGAGCTCAGTAAATCATAAGTTTGTTCAGGGATGTCCCTAACCCTAAACCTGCCTCAGTATATACATATAATACTACGTATATAATATATATATATCTATAGACTAATAAAATCCATACCTATGATATATAATATATTACTATATAGTATATATATTAGGTATTTATATATTAGTAATTAATCGCTATATATATATATATATCTATTATATATATATTATATATATATATATATCAGTATCCTTAATATATATATATATAATATAATATATACTATAAAGTATTAATTATATATATATATATAGTAATTCTAATATATAACTATAATATTACTAAATTAAATATAACGTAATATATATATATATATATTATACTATAATATATATATATATATATATATAATTATACTAATATATATATATATATATATTATATATATATATCATATATATATAGTATATATATCGTAAAGTGGGGCAATTGGGGCAAAATTAGGAGTTCAAATATGCCAAGGTTGTAGTTTCCTATATAGTCTTACTTTTTTTGAAATTTTGTGTACTTGTGTGAAGGATAACTTCATAATTTGGGCTACAAATACTATGGATATGTTAGGTCTAATATTAATGGCTATTTGAAATAAGTTGTCCACAATTGCCCCACAATTTTTGATGGTGGGGCAATTGGGGACAACTTTTTTATCTAACAGGTTGGTGTCTAAATAAATCATTAATATTAATCAAGAGAAAATTATAGCAATTTATTATTTTTAAACACCAGGTTAATAAAATAAATGCATTTCTACATCTTCTATTTCCGTTAAAAATTGGTATTGAAAATATATGTGAAAAATATAAAAAGACAAATTTAAAAGTAGGTAATTTTTTAAATAAAACTGTACTCTAAATAAACAAACATGGGTTGGATGCAAATTGGCAAAACAGAGGAAGCCAGATTCCTCACTAAATCTGACAGACTTTGGCTTATATTTTTAGGCATAGTTATGGCACTTTTTGGCTTTTTTTTTTTACGCTTTTGGTATGGAGTATATGGGTATTTTGACGGTCCCTGGTCGTATTTCCCATGTTCAATGTGAGGTACAATATGATATAGGACATAGTCATAAGGTCAGGAAGATTAATAGCAGTTATTATAGGAGATTTGATCAGAAGATTGAGCTATGGAAGAAAGTGCATGATTTTTTGGATTCGTAACCTAGGTTAGGTGCAGGTCCAGAATGGGGGAGTAGGCGAACTTCTAGGGTGTCAAATGAAAGGGTTAGAAATTATGTTTCTTAGCAATAATATACGGTTTCTGTTGGATTAGTTGGAGAGGAATTTCTGGAATTAATACGATCTTTTTGCAGCAGATGAAGTTTCACTTGAGTGTAATGTGTGGGCCTTCGTTCATACAGCACAGTTTGGAGCTTGTTATAGCAAAAAACTTAGTAAGTTGGGAGGTGATGCTCGGCCTACATCTGAGATACAATAATAGCAATGAGTAACTGTCAATAGTTGTGATTATAAATAAAAACTGTGTTGTTTGGAAAATAACTGATGTTACAATAAAAATAAACAGCCATTTTTATATTAGATGCGTTACACAAATAGTCATAGCCTTAGAAATAAAAGATGAGCTGATTAGTTATACCATAAATGAGAATTTTGACATTATTTGCATAACTGAGGCATGGGTTAATGAAGAAATTATATGGAGGTCACTCCTTTCAGGAATTATGAAATAGAACGGATATCACGTTATCTATTTACCAGTGTAGGAGGAAAGGAGAAGCGTGGGGGTGTGCGCTTTATCTTAAAAACAATATTCAATCTGTTTAATGACTGACATTAAAACTAATCATGATATGAATCGGTATGGGTAGATATCCTTATCAACAATAAATCATATAGAATTAGGGCTTTATAGACCTCCTGGCCAGAGTCAAGAATTAGATGCGGAATTGTTGAAAGAAATCGAGGACAGCATGCCACAGTAAGAAAAAGGGTATAGTCATAATGGGGTGATTTTATTTTCCTGGCATTCAATGAGATTCCTTGTCCAATATGGACCATAGTAAGTTCTGTATTTATAATTTGTATACTAGATAACTTTTTTGAGCCAGATGGTCCATGAACCCACAGGACACAAGCACCATTAGACTTAATATTAACTAATGATTGAAAGTTATGGTGGATAAGATTGAGTTGAGGAAGAATTAGGACCTAGACCATAATATAATTAGATAAAATATGAATGTGATATCTGGGCCCAAATTGCCAGCTAATAAGGAAAAATCTAAGATTTCCGAAATGGCGATTTACCAAATTTCGAGACATGCTTAGTATAACTGACTGGATAAAGAGTTTAAAGACCAAACTGTTTTATCATGGTGGGAACATTTTAAGCAGAGTTTTAATGGAATATTCAGTCAGTAATGTTTAAAAATAAACCCATCTAGGGTGGCGAGAGACAAAGTTTTGTGGAATAGAGAGATAAGAGATAAAAATCAATGAAAGCTTAGGATGTTTTAAAATATCAAAGGGTTAGATAATAGGGAAGTGATTTAGAAATTATAGGAAAAATAGAAACGAACTTAACAGTCAAAGAAAGGCAAAGAGAGAGGCAGAAATTAATTAGCAAGGAAGAAATAAGGACCTGAAGAAGTTTTTAGCTTTTTATAAATTTAAAAGTAAGAATAAGGACAATTGGTCCTAAATTAAATTGAAATGAAAAATTTAGTTAGTTCAAAGATAAGGGTTGCGTCAACATTTTCAATTGCTTACTTTTGCATCAGTGTTTTTACTGAGGAAAATAGATCAATAGTTTGGAGACTAATAGTTCTTGTATGCACGTAAACAATAGGACTTACAGAATTTGACTTTGATTGTAAAGATCATTAAACGTTTACTAGACCATATTGACCAAAGTAAAGCTTCATGTCCTGAATGGTATACATGGTAGAATTTTGAAAGAGGTAGTACCAGCCATTGCAAACTGTATTTGATATTTAAGCGATCTATAACATTTGGTTAGGTACCAGATGACTGGAAAACAGCATATGTTGTGCCTAATTATAAGAAAGGTAGTAAGGAGATTTGGGAAATATAGGCCAGTTAGCCTAACATCTCTGACGTTGTTAAAGGTTGCTGGAAAGTACTGAAGGTCATATTAGAGAAATATTTCTAGAAGATAACAAGGTATTGAATGACTCCCAGCACGGCCGGAGCCGGAGCATGTCAGACAAACCTTTTAGAATTTATGGAATACATTACCTGACTGCATTGACCGAGGAGGATCCAGCTTGAATATTATATATTTAGAACTTTAGCAAAGCTCTTTGATAAGTATCCCCACTATAAGCTGAATGAAGAAATATTGCAATTGTGGTATAGGTGGAGTGGTACAGTAGTTGGATTAAGGAGTGGTGTGGAATAGAAAAACAGTGACGATACAACTAAAATGCGCAATAAAGTCATTCATGGGACATAGTGAAGTCGTTGTGTCCCACAGGTTTCGAGTGCTGGGCCACTGTTTTTCTCACTATATATATAAATGATAGACCAACTGGACTTAATGCAGATGTTTCTAAGTTTGCTGGATGATACCAAAGTGGCACTCAGCTTAGGAATAGTGAGGCATGTATAAAGATTCAAAATGATCTTGATAAACTTTTGGGGTGGGCAGATAATCATGGCAAATGAAATTTAATAGTAAAAAGTGCTGTAAGGTATCTGTCACTAGGCTTACTCAATAAAAGTTTTTTTAACTATGATATTGAAATGGGATTGGCATTGCAGTCTGTGGACCAGGAAAGATTAAGGGTGTGATTATAAGCAGTAATTTGAAAGCTAATCATCAGTGTTTGGAAGCTAGAATAAAGCTAAAAGATGCTGGCATAATAAATCGCAATTTGTTTACAAGAGCAGGAAGTAATAGTAAATATATAATACTATGTTTAGGCCAAATAATAGAGTATATGTGCACAGTTTGGGCCCTTACTTAAAGAAAGACTTAGATATGCTAGAGAGAGTGCAACGATAGAGCAACAAAGATGATTTCTGGGTTTGAGGGTAAGAGCTACGAGGAGAGGCTGAAGGAGGTTAGGAATGTTTTCTGTAGACAGGCGCAGTTTCTCAGAGGGGACATGATACAGTCTACAAAATATTTACATCTATTGATAAAACGGAGACCAATAAATTCTTTATAGTAGAGCACGGCGGGAGACCAGGGGCATAACAAGAAATAGAAGAAAGCATGCCATCTTGATAAAAGAAAGTTCTTTAAGCAATAGGGTTGTTAAATTTTGGAATATTGCCACAGATTTGAGATGAAAATTATAGCAATTTATTATTTTTAAACACCAGGTTAATAAAATAAATGCATTTACATCTTTTATTTCGTTAAAAAATTGGTTATTAGAAAATATATTGAATTGTATGAAAAGACTAAATTTAAAGTAGTTAATTTTTAAATAAAACTGTACTCTAAGTAAACAAAACAGGGATGCGAGATTGGCAAAATCGGAGGAAGCCAGATTTGTCACTAAATCTGGCAACCTTTTGGTATATTTTTAGCATATTGGCACATTTTTTTTATTTTTTGGCTTTTTTTTACCTACTTTTTGGGGGTTTTCCTAGATTTTGGTATGGATATTTGGGGTCCCTGGATCATTTTCCAATGTCCCCGAGTCAATTGGGTCTATCCCTTGGGCCTCAGTGTCTCGCACTGCTCTGTTAGGCCTAACTCCTCTTTAATCATTTTTAGAGACATTGTATCCCGATCATATTTGGTATACCCCCTTTAGGGAGATGCTGAGCCTTTAAAGTTGGATATGGCAATGATTGAACATGGTTTTGTTTGCCACCCCAACATTTTTGTCCTGTCCCCAATTACCCCACAAAAACTATTTCCTGTCCCCAATTCCCCGCCCCTCTACTATTTTAAATAAAACACAATGTAGGACGTACCTAACAAGGTTTCAGAGATGTAATGCTTCCAAAAGGATTCCTTTACCTTCTATAAATTTTACCAGGATCTTCAAGGATAGTTTGTAATGATCAAAATGTTCTTAGCAATTCATGCAAATTTTTGCAAATTTATAATATTTATATATATATATAAAAAATATATAATTATCTAAATATAAATTATTATATATATATATTATATATATATATATATATATATATATAATATATATATATATATATATAATATATTATAATATATATATATATTATATATATAATATATAAAAATCCCAATTAAACGAAAATAAATTAAAGGTGTTTAAAGCATGTAATTCTACATATATTTCATTAGTAAAAGGTATAATTTGTTAACATTATGACGACCCAATTACCCCACTTTACAATAATATGATATATATATCTATAATATATATATATATATATATATATATTATATAATATATATATATATATATATAATATATAATATATAATATATTATATAATATATATATATATATATATTTTTTTTTTTTCTAGGAAATGAACGACGTCAAAAGTTTCATTGTGAAGTGTTTACCTGAAATGTGATTTAAAAAGTAAAAATTTATTCAAATGACCACAATGTCGTTTATTTTATTATTTTTTTTTTTTGTAACTCAATTTCGAGTACTAGTAGCAATAAGTTATTTTCTAACAGCCGAAACAAAAAAAAATATTTTATACCTCATTTTTTGAGATCTTTTGTTTTCAAAATAATGTTTTCACTTTGTTAATATATAGATTGTTAAATACGGTTTATTCTCTGGGGAAATAAAAATGCAAGTTGAAAACCTTGTACTATTTAATGAAAAACATTATATAATATATATGTAACTTAAATCGGGTTTTATTTCTCACTCTTCACTCTTTGTACGCTAGAAGGGACTCTGGATCGTACAAAGAATGGATTTTTTCGTACATGTATTTAAAGAAAAATAAAAGATTATCGTATTCACCCTCGTAATTAGCAGAAACAAACTTCAAATGAAAATCTTTAACAAAATAATAAATAGCTTCAATTGTTGATAGATACGTTTTTGGCTTTCCTTTCTGATAACGCCAAAATAATGTTTCCCGAGTTGTCAATTGTAAGCACGGCAAATCTGAAAGAAATCTAATATCTTTATTAGTCCTACTTTCTCCCACCAGATGTGGGTTAGGGGTTTGAAACATGTACAGAAAATAGAACAGTTAAGTAGAAGAGCATGACGTAAGTTGAAAGGAATGCCCCTACTACGATCCCCTGCATACCTTAAGTGAGAGCTCGTCGCAGTCAGAAGTAAATCCACCCTCGAGACACTCCGATGGACTATCACTGTGGTATCCCTTGGATCAGGTGGTCCACAAACATACCCCTCACAACACTACTACTATTATGCACCTTTCTTCTCGACCGTCAAACTCGCATTCGTTTACCGACTCAATCCACTTTTTCTTCAACCTCCTATCCAGTTGATTCCTAGCACACAAAACTATACTTCGGTTTAACCAAACTACTATTATACTTTATACCATTAAGTGAAAACCCGTCGCAGTCAAAAAAAAATCCAGCCTAGGTCTTCTCGGGACTGCGACGGACCCTTACTATGGCATCGTCAATGTAGGGTTCATCCCTTGGTCCAGGTGGGCCAAAACCCCACCACTCACTCCTATTATGCACCTTTGTTCTCGACTCTGCCAAACTCGCATTTATCTCCTCCAGGCATTCCTTTACTAATTCAATCCACTTTTTCTTCAGTCTTCCAGCCTGTCGATTCCCAGCACACTCACCACTATATATCCTCTTAACCAACTGACTATCATCCATCTTTTCCACATGACCAAACCATCTCAATGTGCTTTCATTTATTCTCTCATTTACCCCTTTCTTCACACCACATAACTATCTCATACTCACCTAGCACGCCCCTAAGATTGTCCATCTGCACACTTTGTACTTTAGATCTATACTTCTTATTCCAGACCATAGTTTCACTATTATACATTAACACAGGTAACAACATACCCTCATGTAAGACCCTAGCGCACTCAAGACTTAGTCCCTTTACATTCACCAACGATTTAATTACACCAGCCACCTTCCTGCCATTCGTAACTTTCCTACTACACTCTGCATCATCCGTTCCCTTTTTATCCAACATATATCCTAAATATTTAAACTCAGACACTTGTTTCAGCTGCTCACCATCTAATATAACTTCACACCGAAGACTGTCCTCACTCACAACCATAACCTTACTCTTATATGTTTACTTTCAAACCCCTCCTTTTACACACCCTGCCAAATCTCTCTACCAATCCTCTCAAACTCTCTTCAGATTCGCCGCACAAAACCAAATCATCCGCATATAATAGGTAGGGCACCTTCCACTCTCTTCCATTCTCCATCATTCTAACACCATCTCCTTCTACCCCACCTCTAATTCTTTCATAACCCAATCCATATATATATATATATATATTATATATATATATTATATAAAATATATATTATTAATATATAATATATATAATAAATAAATATTATATTAATTAATATAATTTATTAAATATATAATATAATATAATATATACTATATAAATATATTATATATATATATATATACAAAATTGAAATAACAAAGATAACATACACACATCCTGCCTCACTTCGCTAATAATATTAAACCAATCACTTCGAACTCGCATTTTATACTCACACCGCTTCACTATCGTCAATGCGTACTTTTGACTCCATTCAAGAAGCCTACCACCAAAACATATATCATTAACACGCTGCCATAGAGTTTCCACATACCAAACTATTGAATCCTATCATGCGCCTGTTGCAAATCCATAAAACCTAAAAACAATTTATTCTTCTTTCATTTTCTCAATCATTTGTTTCGATGTAAAGATTTGATCCACACATCTTCTACCACTTCTAAACACACCTTGTTCTTCACCAATCAGTCCTTCAGTTCACTCGACGCACTCTTAGCTAAAATACAGCATATATCTTCCCTACAACACTCGATAAACATTCTCCTTTGATTCCTACAGTTACCCTTATATAAGAGTACTGTTACTGCTCTCCTCCAATCCCTCGGAACTATACCCTCCATAAACGCTTTGTTACACAACTTCCAAATCCAATCAATCACCATCTCGCCTCCGTTCTTGATCATATCACCAGTAATTTCATCTATACCTGCAGATTTACCATTCTTCAACTTTCTCACTCTACCCATTACCTCCTTACTAATGACCTATTTTTTCTTGCACAATCAATCCCACACACATTCACTATCACCTTTTCATTACTGCCAATGTTATGCAGATTTTCGAAGTATTCCCTCCACGCTCTCCTCACATCCATTTCATCAGTTTCATCCCTATTCATTTTTCTAAGCAGATTCCCCGTGTTCTCATCCTTAACCTTTCACGCTTCCTTCCAGAAGATCTTCCTATTCCCTTGTAAGTCCAACTTCATCCTCCTTCCAAACTGTTCATTTGCCTTTTTTTCCCTCCTACGTATGCTTCTTTTAGTATTCCTTTTTTCCTCCTGTATATAATTTCAAACATCTTTTGAAACTTCATCATTATCTTTTAGTACTTTCAAGCACGTTTCTTTTTTACTTTCCAACATTCACTGTTAACATTCTTACTTCCTACTTTAGCGCATCCATATACTTCTTTTCCACTACTAACAACCGCTTCCTTCACTTGCTCGGTTTCAACTTGTTCACATTCAACTGCTTTACTTGCAAGCGCTCTAAAATACTTTTCCTTATTACCATGTTCACTTAACTTCTCACTCTTAATCCTACCCACTTCCTTCCTTATCAACTTCCACTAACTTAATTTTACATAAAACAAGATAATGATCCGATAATCCCATTCCTAACCCCCTCACTGATTTAGCATCCAACACATACTTCAACATCTCCTCTTCCACCAACACAAAAATCAATCAATACTTTTTATTTGTATACTTTCTACCTACAACAACTCTAGGCACCACTTATGAATATTCTTGTGTTTAAAGAAAGTATTAGTTACACACATACCTCTCCTCCTCACAGAAATCAATCACCTTCCTACCATTCTCATTTTCTCCCGACACCCCAAAGCCACCTGTTATACCATCCCTTTTTTGATCACCTATCCAAACATTTATGTCATCCAACACAATCAATCTGAAGCTCCTACTCACCCCATCCAAAACATCATTCAGATTATCCCAGAAAATTGAACTCTTCAACATTACCCTCAGATGGACCGGACCATATGTCACAAGCACACATACCTTGACCTTTTCAAACTTAAATTTAACCATTTTAGAAATTCTAGTACTCACACACACAAAATCTACATAGCTACTGTACCACAGGTAACTCATCAGAATTGCAAACTATTCTCTCCCCCTCTCAATTCCTTTCCAACAGCAGCAATACCATATTTCACCAACCACCACACAATTTTTCACAGTTCCTTTCATCTTTGGTTAGTCACAGCGAGCAAATCAATTTGCCTTTTCTAAATACATCATCACCTCTCTCCCTCTTTTCCTCAACATTTATTCATCTGACATTTCATGTACCTATACGATTCATGCATTTTCGCAATGATAGAAG
>JABUQX010079984.1:0-12500 GCA_015478945.1 Trachelipus rathkii
TTCCCTTTCTAAATATTTTGTATTTTATATATATACTAATTAATTGTAATTTTCTATAATTAATATTTTAATAATTTTTATAGTATAGATTTATTTTAATAGAATTTGTAATTTGTTTTAAATATGTTTGCTATTTTTTGAAGGGGCGGTGATAGAAGAAAAATTTGTGTGCTTTATGAATAATAATGAAGCTAATTTAATAATTTTTGTTAAATAAAAAATGTAATTCTAGCGATTTGAAAAGGATGCTTTTTATTTTTAAAAAATCCTTTTTGCCATTTTGAGAGGGGATGAGTCCATATTGCTCTTCTCTCCCTCTTTCTCTCTTCTTCTCTCTCTCTCTCTTTCCTTTCTCCTCTCTCTTCTGTCTCTCTCTCTTCTGTCTCAGATAATGGCTAGCTGATGAATCGAATTGATATACAAGTACAATCTTTATTCAATAATTTGTAAGCTGTATTTGTGTTAATTAATGTTCAAATGAAATAAATTAATTACTTAATACAACTGATTTAATTTTGATATATTTAGATGTAATTTGGTCATCCTACTGCATTATTTTCAGATTTTGAAATTATCTTTTATTTATCTATTGTGTATATGTATAATTTGCTACTTCTCCATGGACTGCTATCGCCTTTGATAATGATTATATGATTAGTATATATTTATATATTTATATATATTATTATTTATAATATATTATATTATTATATTTAATATTATATATTATTATTAATAGTTATATATGTTTATATTATTATTATATTAGGATATTTATTGTGTGTGTGTGTTGTGTGTGTGTGTTGCACTAAATGTAAGAATTCTAGATGACGCTTTTTGTCTATTAGTTCTTCGTAAGAAAATGTTAATTTCTATCATTAAATGTTTTTCGATGCTTACAATCAAAATTTTCTACCTAGAATGTATTTATATCAGAGATATTATTACTTATTATCTTCCTCTCCTTTTGCGTGTGTGTGTGTGTTGTGTTTGTGTGTGTTGTGTGTGTGTGTTGGTGTTGGTGTGTGTGTGTGGATAAAAGTTTATACACTTATATAATATATATATATATATATTTTTATATATATATAGTATATATTATTATTTATTTATTTTTGTATGTTATAATATATATATGTTATATATATTATATATATATTATTGTATTATTTATATTATTTATTATATACATTTATATTATATATATATTATATATTTTTATTATATATATTTTTATTATTATATATAATATTATTATATTATTTATTATATATATATATATTATTATATTATAATTATTATATTATATAATATTATATATTATATTATATATTATATATTATATATATATTATTATATATTATTATATATATATTATATATAGCGCATTCTTCTGAAAATCATGCAAAAAAATAAAAAATAAAACAAAAAAATAAAAGTTGCACCAGACCTTTACCAATTTTCACGAAACTTGGTATTAAAAGTCACTGTAGCAGAAAACTACCGTCCTCAAAATTTGAAATCCCATTAACATTTGGGGATTTTGCCAAACTTGGCTTTCTTCGAGGATCCATAACCGGTTTTTATTAAGACAAAATAAAAATTCAAAGTGAAATTTAAAGGGAAATAATGGTTCTATCAAAGTGTATAGAATTTCAATATCTGCAAAATTTCAATTAAAAAAAAAATACAAGGTGTTGAAATAAAATTTATGTCCCCCCCCCCCTTTGTTAACCGATATTTTAAAAATTAATTTCTCCTTAAAATGTAGACATCGCTGTATAATGTTATGCCAAAGATTTTTTTTTTTTTTTTCATCTCTGATGTCACGGTGGGGACCGAGTTTTTTAAGATTTTAGTTTTCAAAATATAATTTATAATAATCAGCATTTTCTTGGCAACGCAAATTTTGCGTTGCATATATACATCCTTTTGGTTTCCCACTAACAAACATTTTTATTTTATGCCCTCGTATTCCATTTTTATTTCTAACGCTTAAGGGGTCACTTTTTTCAGGACATATTCTGCTTATTTCATCATTCTTCATAAAGTGATACCATAAAATGTTTTTAATTACTCCTGTTAAAATTTGCCCTGTGAAATGTTGAAATTTCTGGCAACATCCCAAAATCGACTTTCATTTATTTGTGATTTAGTTACAGGTATCTATATAGTTTCATAGTATATATATAATTTCATAGTTTCTTCTGTTGCAAAAGGCGACAATTTTAGAATTTGTTTCATTTTCTGAACCTGCTTTGAAAAAATTTTTTTTTTTGATTCATCAAAGATATTTTCAAATTTGGTTTCTTTAGTAATTAAACAATTCATTTGCTATATATGTATATATATTATTATATATATATTATTATTTTTATTAATATATAATATTATATTATATATATATAATTATATATATTTTTATATTATATTATATTAATATATATATTATGTAATGTTTTGCGGGTGATATTTAATTTATATATTATATAATATTATTTAGTTTATTATTATATATATATTATTATATAATATTTTATATTTGTATATGTATATTATTATGTAATATTAGTTAGTTTATATATTATATTATATTGATATATATTTATTTTATATATTATATATGCAGCTAAAATATTAGGTTGACAAAATTTTACTATGGAACTTGGATCAAAGTCCCTCTTACTTTTTTTTTTGCTATAAGATCAATATGCTAAATTAAGTAAAATAGTTCACCCAATATATTCCAGACACATAAATATTCAGTGGCCAAGTTAACTAATTTCAGTTTGATGCTTTGATCGGTTGGAGTAATCAGAAATTAATTATCTGATTTTTCATTTGTTAGGTATAGTTTGATATATTTGCTTGAATTTTATCCTCTACATATCAACGTTTGCTATGATTGTCGTATCATCGAAATTTCTTTTAAGGCTAAACGTTGCTTTAGTGAAATTGGACATCTTTGCTTTCTTCGTTTATCTTTCATCTAGAGCATTTTAAATGTATTATAAACTAAATATAGGTATTCCATATAAATTGCTATGTTACTTTTATATTCATTAAGTATAAGTAACAATCATTTATTTGAGTGGTGAATAATTCTAAGGTAAAATAAAAAGCGCATTAAAAAGCGGTATTCTTTTCTCAAGTAGTTAATGCTTACCCGACTAAATAGGAGAAACTCCCAATTCTTGTAGACTTTGTTTAGGAAAGATCGACTCATCTCAAAATCTAACACTTCTGCATACTCCTCATTTTAGCAAACCCGGCTTGTAGATTCAAATTATTACCGTTTCACTAATACTTGCTAAATTTGAACCATTTTCAACTTCAAAGTAAGAAATTCAACTTACTGTTATTTTTTAATTTCCCAAGTTTTTCGTAGTTGATACAAATATAGTCAGTAAGTTTCTTTTAAATAAATAAAAAATAAGTTTTTCTACACATTATCGAGTTCTTCAATTATGCTCTCATATAAATTTGTTCTATCTTTTATATTTGTTTTAAGATATGGTTATTTCAAAAACACATGGTGGTATCCTAACTTTCCAGTACTGCTCGTAGTTTCGGAAATACCTTAACCCTGTACCTTATAAGTTACTTAAATTATTCTCAAATTTAAACATACAGTATAAGAGAAATCAAATACATTTCATTAAAAATCTCACAGCTCTTAAATATATATATATATTATATATATAATTTATATAAATTATTTATATATATATTTATATATATATATATTATATTATATAATAATATATGATATTAATATATATATATATTATATATTATATTATATATATTTTTATATATATATATATTATATATATTATATATATATATATATATATATATATATTGATAATGTTATTAAATATATAAATGGAGATTTATGCTTTATATGCAAAATATTTTAAATTCTAACATGAAAATTATTGTATTAAATTGGTTGTGCGAGACTTAAATAAATGTTGGTTCCGAAAGGAATTCTAAAAAACAAAGGAAAATTTTTTCAGTCTTTTCACAGTTCATATACAATGAGTAATAACTAATTAGTTTCTTCCTTCGGAAATTACAACTATCTCTTTGGCCTCTGCCAATATATCGAAGATTATTACTTACTCTTTTTCAGCAAGCTGGAAAGTGACAACAGAATCTACAGCTGGTGTTTATAATACTCCTTCACAGATATTTCTTATCAATTTACATTTGTGAAACCTTCGATTTGGTGTAAAGATTCAACCAGTTTTGAAAAAGAATGTTTTGAGACTAGCAGAACAAAGCTCTTGTTTGCAAAACTATGTACGAGTTTACGGAAAAGAAAATCATGTTCTTACTTATAAATTCTAAAATATTTTTAACGAAACGAACGAAAGCCAGATTATAATTTTCTTTTTTGTTTTATGAAAACTTACTCAGTTAGTTTATATATATATATATATATATTAATATATATATAATATAATATATATTGTATATTAGTATTTATTATATATATATATATTATTTTATTATTTCTTTTAATTTACTACATATATATATTTATATTCAGTACATGATTGTTTTTGCGTTTATGATGTCAAGTGTCTATCTTCTATATTTAAAATATCACAGTAATTAGTTTATTATTATATTTATATATGTATTAGTATTATATATATTATATATATATATTATATTATATATTATTTATTATATAATTATATAATATAATAATATATAGCTATTATTAATCTTTCCTTATATAGTATAATACAAATAATATTATATAGTATATTATATAATATTATATTTAATATATATATATATACTTATATCACCTTTGTAGATTTATATAAATAAAATGTGTTAAAATGATCATTCAATAAGTATTTTACAAAAATGTTAATTATTATATTATAAAAAAAATATGTTAATAATATATATATACCAGTTACATGACAATATATATATTGTTTAATATATTTATATTTATATATATTTTTTTTATATATTTATTTTTATATTATATTTATTATATATAATATAATATATATAATTATTATATATTATATATTTATATATATAGTATATAACCACATAAACCAGAGATTTTAACATTAGTCTTTCTGTTCAAAAATCCATGTGCGAAATTATAAGCGCACAGAATTTTAAGGTTATTTTTGAATAATAGAAAATGAGAGCGAAGTATGAGCGAGCGTTGAATATATACATTTACCTTGAACGAAACTGGAATATTGAGGAGTTCTTAATTATTATTTTTATGCGCACATGAAAAAGCTTCCTTTTTGATACGGTAACTACTGTATAATATTATAAGCTAATTGTGATTTAGTTTAAGAGCATTTTATATTTTTTTTATAATTATTTTATTTGACTTGCCATATTGCTTTTCTTTTGTTTTTCTTATGAACAGATATTCCCGTTAGATTTCTTTATAAGTTGTAAGTTAAAAAAAAACTAATTAGCTTTTGTAGGGTGTGCGGCGCACACTAGCACCTATGGAGGAAACGCCCCTGATAAATATATATAGTTTTATTATTATTTAATTATATTTTAAATTTATTATTATTAAATATTATTTGAATTAATAATATTTATAATTTATAATAATTAATTATAAATAGATAAATAGAAGTTTAGATATTATTTATTTATTTATATAATATTTTATTATATATTATTATTTTATATTTAATTTTATACATAATGTTCAATGGTATGTGTATGACGGTCTTATATTTTAATATTTAATTCTTTTTTATTTTGTTCTTTTAATTTTACATACAAGAATAACATATAAAAAGAGATTTAGAGGATTCTGCGAAGACTTGTCTCTATCTTCCATTTTGTTTTATTAACTGTGTTTTCTCTCATTTAGTTTATTTGCCGTACATAGAATACTTTATATATATAATATTATTCTATATATTTTATATAATTTATATTTGATATATATACTATATATATAATATATATAGTATATATTATATTTATATGTGGTGTGTGTTGGTTGTGTGTGTGTATTTGTGTGTATTGCTAGCAAATGTACTACTCTGGGGAACCTTTTTTTTCTCTTCATTATCTGAAAATTTAATTAAAAATTTCAAATCAAACGAAAAACTCCTATTACCTGTAAATTCATAAATTAGAGAGCATTTCACGAAATTTGTATATCATGTGGACTTTGCTTTGTCAAAATTACTGTTCATTATCTATGTTGTTCTGGTTAGTGAAAGAAAGTGGTACTGGCAGATGCGAGACGATGTAGTAAGAAGAAGTAGGGATTGTAGGTTCAGAGGGAGATTTGATAATTTTCCTTCTGCTAATTTTAAGATATGGATTTGTATTATCCAATTTCTCTGAATTTCTTTTGAAGATTGTGAATTATATATAATATATATATATATAATATATATATATATATTATAATATAAATATATATTATATATATGTATATTAATATATATTATTATTATATATATATATATATTATTATATTAATATATAGTATTAATTATTTATTTTATTTGATTATTATTAATATATTATATATATATAATATATATTATTATAATTATTTATATTAACTATTATATTATATATATATGTATTATTAGTGAATTTTAAGTATTATTATATATTATATAATATTGTATTATAATATATTTTATTATATATATAATATTATTATTTATTATTTATATATATATTATTATTTATTTATATAATAGTATTATATTTTATTTTTTTATTATTTACTATTATATATTATTATTATATAATAAATTTATATATTTTATATATATCTAGATATAGAGTGATAAATCTAGATGATGTTTAGTATATATTATTTAACACCTATTGGTACTAATGTACCTATATATATTATATATATTTAAAAGTAATATTATAGTTATTTTATTATATATAAATTACTTCATATTTTTTTTATATATATATATAAAAAATAATCATATTTTTTTATATATATTATATTTATGTAAATATATAATATATATATATGTATATATATATATATTATAGTATAATATATATATATATATATAATATATAGTATATATATATATATGTTATATTATATATATATATATATATTATTTATATATATATATATATTATTATATATATTACATGGTTGGGTAAAATGTATATCAGTTTTTTCACTGAGAGAGAGACACACGAATTAGGATTTAAAGTTTTCTTCATTAAGGTAAAAGAAAAGATTTTTATTGATGAGTGTTACTCGTTTGTGATGGCCAGTGACTGAAAATAGTATTTTAATAAATTAAAATAAACAATGCATGTGAGGAAGAAACAACAATCTACATTTAAATTCAAGAATAGTATTTTTTTTTTTTGTAAATTCATAAAAATGTTAAATTTCTGTTGATGATCTAGTACTGATGATGATGATGATGATGATGATGATGATGATGATGATGATTGATATGATTGATTGAGAGATGAGATTATGATTATGATGATGTATGAATCGATGAATGATGATAATTTGATTATGATTCATGATGTATGATGATGATGATGATGATGATGATGATGATGATGATGATGATGATGATGATGATGAAAAACGTTTAATATTTGAACCCAACAATTACCTGGAAACAATATTCCATTTGATAATAATTAATTAATTTTACTCTCTTCTCCCATTTATTTCACTCTAAAATCTATTCTAATATTTCTTCACAGTTCTTATAATAGTTTTAAACATTTCATTAAGTCCCGTCCACTAGCAGTATGTGAACTATGATTCTAGATTTAAAAATCAGACGTCTTCTGTTTCCATATTTGTATTCTTCGTTAAACTTAGCAAGTAAAGCGAAAAATAAATATTTCACTTCTGATGAGATATTGAAAGAAAAAACTACAAGTTTTTTGTAATATGCTGAGAAAGATTTCCGGAGGGTCAGATAGATCCGAAATATTTGAAGCATAAATGCCGGACATTTTGAAACTTCCTTGTTACTGTTCGAATGCATATTCTTATTCTTATTCTTATTCTTATTCTTATTCTTATTCTTATTCTTATTCTTCTTATTTTTCTTTTTCTTTTTCTTCTTCTTCTTCTTCATGGGTTTCAAATTTAATGAAGCATGATTTAATTTTTCTTCTATTCATCATTATCTCTTTCAGCTATGTGACCAGCCATACTACATTTTAGTTATTCTAATCTATATCTGATAATATTTGTAGCATCTGGTTAGCAATTTTTTCCAATCCTACTCCTAAGTGTTATTGCAAGCATATATATTTCTATATTTCTTTTCTCTGTTTTTCTTAAATTTCGTACTGTTCCCGTGTCCAGGATATTTGTTTCACTGTCACGAATAATTGCATTTAACACACGACTCAACAACCTTTCTATCTGAATTCAAAGAGAAATTTCAGCGGGAATTCTGATATTTTAATATTAGCTCATAAACTATTGATTAAATATTTTCTTCTTTTAATATCTTTTGTCTCTTTATCATGTAGAGATTAACGTTGACCAGTGTAAATCTATTCTCACAAACAAGTTTTTCTCCGCGGAAAAAATATTCCTGCCTTGGTAGGGCTCAACAATATGTGAAATGTTATTTGTTCTATTTTAAGCAGGGCTGCGGAGCCGGCAAATTTTTTTACGGCTGCCGACTGCTCGCTTCCGGCTCCACATTTAAAAATTTACCGGCTCCGACTCCGCTTCGGCTCCAGCATTTTAAAATTACCCGGCTCCGACTCCGGCTCCGCCTCCGGCATTTTAAAATTGCTCGGCTCTGACTCCGGCTCCGGCTCCGGCTCCGCCATTTTAAGATTGTTCGGCTCCGGCTCCGGCTCCGACCTCTAGTTATAATTCCTTTTCCATTTAACAAATATGAAATCATTAATATCCTCTGTTACAAAATTTTTATGGTTTGATGAAATTGGATGTTTGTCTGAATGAGAAAGAATTAAAAAAGATAAATTTTTAATAGTACATAAGATTTTTAAGAAATACTAAAAACGAATAATTCACTTTCTTCCTAAATTTTAATACAATTCCTCTTCGAACGATTTTAATACAATTCCTCTTCGAACGATGAACTAATTGCCTGTACATTTACGTATAATAATTTTAAACTAAAAAGTTTTTTTTTATTTTTTTTTTTTAAAAAAGGGAAAAATAAATTATAATTTTTCATCTTAAAGTTTAAAATTATTCTTCTTTGAACCATGAACGTGCCTGAACGTGATGTCATATAATTTTTATTAAAAACATTTTTTTATTTTAAAAAAAAATATATAATTCACTTTCTTCCTGAAATTTTAAAAAAATTTTCCTTTGTGAAGAATTCTGCCGCCCTAAGCATATATGTACCATAAATTTAATCCAAAACAATTTTTCTTAAAAATAAAACTTCTTCATTAAAATCCTCCTTTAACGTGTTATTAATAAGTTATAACTTTTTTAAATAGCTATTATATAACAAGCTCTCTCAATATTCACTTGACTAGGATGTAAGTCGCAATCTTGAAAAATTTTAGATAGTGGGAAAAGTCCCCTTTAATTAGACTGTTAAATTTTGATTTCCGGTTTGATTTTTATTATTTTCGTCTAATGCTTGTTTGAATTCTAAATTGTATATTTCTAGGGATTTTTAGGTTAAAGGTTTTTTAATTCTGGTAGATTGTCTTTTTCAGTCGCTTTTCTCATGATCCAATCGGTCAAATTTTGACCTCTTCATTCTGACAGATACTAAAGGGAGGATTTCTCTGAAACTGTCTTGAATCTATCTGACCTCCGACCCAGATTTCTTCGTATAGTATATATCAATTCCTTAAGTCCTGAGTGTCAGCAAAGAGCAGTTCCGTAGCTTAATATCAGATCTCAGTTCTGAGGAAGATACTGAACTGTGGGATCATCAAAGATGGCCGACAAAAAATATTTTGTTTCTATTACATTCTTTCCCTTCTTTCTATTGAATTTATGTCATTTGAAAATTAAATCCATTCTCTATAAATATATAAAATTCTGACTAGTCAGACTTTCTGAGTGTAAGTATTTTTGAGGTTCGGTTATATTTGTTCTCATCTCTATCGGAAGAGAGAAGTTTCAGGAGTATCCCGCAAGGCATCATACTAATATGGTCTTTTAGTTGCAAAAGCCCTTTCGAGCAATAAGACAATGTACTTCTCCATCTGTCTCTTGATCTAGAATTGTATATTTTCCAGCCTTGGACGCTAGAACTTCCATTAATATTTGGATTCGCGTTGCTTTTGCTGTTTGTTTCGCCTTGTTTATAAGATTTACTGCATGAGTATTGTGGGCGGAGACAATCACGCGCTGCTGAACGATAAAGTAATGAACTTCGTCATCCCTCTATGTGTGAAATGAATATGTGCATCGGAACAGTAGTCTGTATCATAGTTTATCAAGTTTATTCTGAAAATAACAACTATTACTTCTTCGTTTTGACATTCAATAAATTATTCAATATCTATTTGGTACCAGCTTCCCTGTTCCTCATTCTCATTGTCTTATTAATTTTTCAATCAACTGATCCATGTTTGATGCGCTACCTGTAACTTAAGCTAGGATACTTTGCCTCTATTTATTCGAATTCTTTAAAAACGTCTATATAACAATTTTCTCCGATATATTATTGAAATGTGCGATTTGGTATTCTCCTACTGCTAGTTTTAATTAATATTATTTTTAATCTACGCCCAGTAAAAATATTTAAAGCATTAATTATATTTAGCTTTTCCTCCTTGTTCTAGTATCCATTTTTAAAAGCACAAAGCGTCCCATTTAAGCAATTTTATAGTTTAATTTTTGGCTTAACCTCTTCATCTAGAACTGTTTTTTTCGAATGATGTTTCCCTGTCCTAAAGGGAAAAAGTCTAAAAGTCTATAAGTCAATGTCTCCATCATAGTGCTTTAAATCCTACTCTTGATAAATATATCCTATGGTCACTATTTCTTAATCAACCATTATAATCATTATAGTTTGAATTTTTTCCATTGACATAGACAGTAATCTAAGTTTTTAACAATTGAAAAGTATCCACTTTAGTATAAGTTTTCAAAAATAAAGGTTCATCCTTAACAGCTTTTTCTTCACCTTTATTTTTAACAATTGCAGCAATATGTTTGGATGAGAGCTATTTAAATGTCGCATTAATTTAAAGGATCCAGTAGATGAATTGTGGCTCCCATGAGTAATTAGGGGGGTTTGGTAAACTCTTTAAATCAATGATCGAACTGACTGTTTCCCATTAACTGTGTTAACTAGTTTCATAATGATAATAAAGTAGAGTACATTTTTGGGTTTAGAATCCTCAGATATTGAAGTAATGAGGTGGATTTTCGTTTAAAGTTTAATGTCATGATTTTTTTAAAGCATAATTATATACTTATATTAATTAAAAGTTACAGCAGTGTACAAAACACCTTTAGCAAGATTTCACACAATCAATAGACACATAGTCTATATTCTCTGATATAAAGAGAATAATCTATATACTGTATTATATATATTATATATTATATATATATATAATATATAATATTATTATATATATTATATATAGTATATTATATATATATATATATATATTTATATATATATAATTAATAAATATATTAAATTATATATATTATATATATATATATTATATATCCGTCTTATAACTGCTTAACTACTTTAACTCATATGTTCCCAAATACTTAGAATACCCACGTATGGTGATGTTCAATTGCAAATATATTATATAATATAGTATTAATATATATATATATAATATTATATATATATTATATATAAATATAATTATATATTATTATATTTAATTACAACATATCTATATATTATTATAAATATTTATATATATATTATAAAACCTTTTTAGTAATTCAATATTAAAATAATTACTTAATTTTGTACATGTCTCGGAGCGGAGCAGCGTCTTTTTGTGGCTCCCGAACTCCGGCTTCCGGCTCCAAGTCCTCGAAAATTTCGCTCTTCTCGACTCCGTGCTCTCCGGCTCCAGCTACTCCATAAAGATTTTCGTCCTTCCGGCCTCTCGGCTTCCGGGCTCTCAGCCCCTCAAAAAATTCTGCCTCTCGGTCCTTTCCGGCTCCGCGCTCCGGTCTCCAACCGCAAAGCCTTGCGGTCCATCGGCTCCGGCTCCCGGCTCCGGCTCCGGCTCCGCAGCCCTGATTTTAAGTCATGTAATTAATTATATATTATTATTATTATTATTTATCTATTTTAAATCATTATTATTATTATTATTATTATTATTATTATTATTATTATTATTATTATTATTATTATTATTATTATTATTATTATTATTATTATTATTATTATGTAAAGTGCTGAACTTAAACTTTAGTTTGACTAGAGAGAAACAAATCCAGTCTTGGAAATGGTAAAATTGCACTATATGTTTGTCATTGTCTAGCTTTAAATTAATATACGGAC